>JAJEJO010005203.1:8321-220024 GCA_020662805.1 Glaucomys volans
CTGCAGATCCCTCCTGTGGTAACACATAGTCCTGAAAATCCCCAAACAAAGGGAGCAGAAACAACCATCACAGACATAATGGGAAAAATATTTCCTTAGTGTATAAACATCCCAGATGTTAATGGGAAAAAAAGCCTGAATTCCAGAGTAAAGAGAATATCATATAAGCAACCAGACAGAACATGAGAGTTTACTCAAAAAGAGTAATCAGAAGCAGTTTCACTCACACCACTTTCCTAGAAAACTATTAAACAACCTACTCCACAGGACATTTAAAAGAATCAAAATTAAGTCAATAAGAAGGAAGTCCAGCCATAAAAGGATTAGTGGTTCCCATGAAGCCAATATATGTGTTTTTTAAAAATAATTACAAAATTAAATATAGATGCTGGCTGTGGCTCAGTGGTAGAGCACTTGCCTCACGTGTGTGATGCACTGGGTTTGATCCTCAGCACCACATAAATAAATAAAATAAGGATATTGTGTTGATTTACAACTAAAAATTCTTTTAAAATTTTAAAAAATATAGATGCTGAAAAGTTTTTTTTTACAACAAATAACAAATGGGAAACTCTTGGGTAACTGGTTCTGCAATAGATTGGATCTGAAGGGTTATGGAAAATAATATTCTTGTAAGATAATTCTGCAAGAAAATGGAGGGACCGCGTGGCTGGAGAAGTGGGGAAGGAAATTAGCTAAGCATCAAATAGAGGTTCCTGATAACAACGAGCCCTAAAGGAAAAGGGCAGATATGGAATGCTAGGCCCTAAACTTTGACCTTCTCCATGTCAACCTAGTCCTGAATGACATTGGGCAAGATTTGAATACTCATCCTTCGGTGTCTAATTTCAACCTGTACAGCGAACCCTGGATGGTTGAAACTAAACATACACAATGATTACATCCTCCTCCTCATACCCTATAAAACCAGAATGCCCCCTGTAACTGGCAGCCATTTTCCCATCCGGAAAGTAGACCTCAATGTTGCCCAAATCTGCGAAGGAATAAAGGCTTCTCTGAATCTGTTAAGGTCTGCCTCCTGTTTTTCTTTTTGGGCTTATTATATATATATGTGTGTACATATATATATATATGCATATATATATATATGTACACACATATATATGTATTTCATTAAATTGAAAGGTAACTGGACACAGAATGCTCATTTTCCAAATCACTATGGAAAACAAAGCAAAGAAGATAAATAAGTGGTCAGAAGTTTGTGTGATCAGAGGCAGAGTAAAAAACAACTCAGAAAATGTGTCCTCAGAGCTGCTGGAGTAAACCTGTACACAGGCTGGGGAGCTCCCACTGCCAATGGTTCCTTGACTGGAGAATTTCTCCAGGATTGCTTCCCAGTCTGCTTCCCATTAATCATGATATGGCCTTTGTCTCTATTTTGGCTTCAGTACAAGACCTGGCTCCCTGGCCCCAGAAGATTAGCGCTTTGATCTTGGACTGCGCTGATCTGGTAATTCCTTGAAAACAACACTCCATTACAATATGATCCCCTGGTTCAGTCTACAGTAAACCAGGGAGAGGCAGCTTTTGATGCCTTTCCATCCTGGAAAGGCAGCAATTCCTCCAGCTCCCACCCCTGGAAGGTGGGGACTAAATTTAAATGTGAGCCGGGCGGGGTGGTGCACGCCTGTAATCCCAGCGACTTGGGAGGCTGAGGCAGGAAGATCGAGAGTTCAAAGCCAGCCTCAGCAACTTAGCGAGGCCCTAAGCAACTCAGTGAGACCCTGTCTCTAAATAAAATACAAAATAGGGCTGGGGATGTGGCTCAGTGGTCAAGTGCCCTTGAGTTCAATCCCCAGTTCCAAAAAAAAAGTTTAAATGTGAAATGAAAGAGGTGTCGGTCCTCCCAGTATAAGTGCTGATTGTCAGAGTAGATTAGAAACAAATCTAAGTTTATACATTTTGAATAGAAACAAATATAATGGCTATACATACATTGACAAATATCACAAAAATAATTTTAAAATACACTTTTTCAAAGAAGATGAGTAAATACATATTGGGTAATAACAAGATCTTTTCAGAAAGTTGGTGCATCAGTTAGGTCAGGTGGCCATAGCAAAGAACCACAGGCTGACTGCCTTGACAACAGGAATTCATCTTCTCTCACTTCTGGGAGCTGGGAGTCCAGGATGGAGGTCCAGAGATGGTTTCCTTGGAGGCCTCCCTCCTTGACTTGCAGATTGGTGTCTTGGTGCTGCATCTCATGACCACCCCTCGGTGCATTTGCTCCCCTGCCGTCTCTTCTTATGAGGACAGGAGTCCTATTGAATGAGGGCCCACCCTGATGACCTCATCTTAACTTGATGACATCTGAAAAGACCCTATTGCCAAGAAGGTCACATTCACATTCACATTCACATTCACATTCACATTCACATTCACATTCATAGGTGCGGGAATAAGTACTTCAAAATATCTTTTTGAAAGATACAATTTAACCAATAGCAAAAATGCTAATTTCTTTTTAATGAGAAATGGCTTCAAAGCAAAAATATAACCTAGGGCACTCCCAGACATGCATGGTCTAAAGATAAAGCCCAAGGTGTGGCTGTAAAATCTTCTCAAGACTTTGAGAAGGGTCAAGGATGAGTCTTCAGTCAGGCAAAAGGCCCTTTGAAGAGGTTAAAGCTATGCCTCCCAGACCCTCTCAAACTTCTAGGAGGATTAAGGCTATTGTCTCAAGACTTCTCCACACTCCAGCAATGCAATGCCAAAGGGATCTGTGATGTGGCTCTTGTCTAATTGACTGAAGCCCCACAAAAATTCACAGGAA
Organism: Glaucomys volans; assembly: GCA_020662805.1. Taxonomy (NCBI): domain Eukaryota; kingdom Metazoa; phylum Chordata; class Mammalia; order Rodentia; family Sciuridae; genus Glaucomys; species Glaucomys volans. The sequence continues at coordinate 11,122 of JAJEJO010005203.1, forward strand.
ATGCACAAAGTTTTTAAGAGAATTGTATCAGCCAAGCATCTTTCCGCTCATGCTGGAAGATGAGAGACAGTACAAAATGAATAGAACCTGTGAGCCACCCAGCCTCCACAGTCAGGAAACAGACTGAGAAAAGCTCCCAGCCATGAATCATGTTGCCTTACATGAGAAAGGAAGGATGCCTCAGAAGGAAGAACCAAGAGCCCAGGGGTGGAGCCAAGAGCCGTGGAGAATAAATTTCCCCCTGAGTTTGAGTAGGAGTAGGACCTAACCAGGGAAAGTCATCTGGCTGATTTCAGATTTTTTTACTTAAAAAAATACTTATTTATTTTGTACATCAATAGATAAAATTCCACTGATTTTTTTTTTGAGGGGGTTATGGGGTGTAAGCACAAAAAGGAAAACAGGATGCAGACCTCAACGGATTCAGAGAAGCCTTTATTCTTTCGTAGATTTGGGTGTCATTCGGGTCCACTTTCTGGATGGGAAAATGGCCATCAGTTACAGAGGGGATTCTGGTTTTATAGGGTATGACGAGGATGATGTAATCATTGTGTTTGTGCAGTTTTGACCATCAGGGGCTAGCTGTACAGGTTAAAATCAGACACCAATCAATCAATAAATAAATAAAATAAAATAAAATGAAATTAGACACCAAAGGATGAGTATTCAAATCTTGCCCAGTGTCATTCAGGACTAGGTTGACATGGGGAAAGTCAAGGTTTAGGGCCTAGCATTCCATATCCACCCTTTTCCTTTAGGGCTCCTTGTTTCAGGAATACACTGGGAGAGGTTTAATGTTCTGCCAATTTCTTTTCCCACTTCTGGAGCCACACTGTCCATTTTCTTGGGGAGTTATTTTATAGGAATATTTTCCATAACCCTTCACCAGGGATTGAACTCAGGGGCACTCAGCCACCAAGCCACATCACCAGCCCTATTTTCTATTTTATTTAAAGACAGGGTCTCACTGAGTTGCTTAGCACCTTGCTATTGCTGAGGCTGGCTTTGAACTCTCAATCCACCTGCCTCAGCCTCCCAAGCTGCTGAGATTTTATAGGCATGTGCCACTGCACCCAGCCCCACTGATTCTTTTCTTTTTTTTAAATGCCTTTGTTTTTGTTTTGAAAAGTAGTCTTTTATTTATTTGTTTGTTTGTTTGTTTGTTTGTTTGTTGTCAGACTGCATTTTGATTCATGGTACACAAATGGGGTACAATTTTTCGTTTCTGTGGTTGTGCACAATGTAGATTCATCCCATTTGTGTAATCATACATGTGCATAGGGTAATGATGTCTGTCTCATTCCACCAACTTTCATACCCCACCCCTCCTCCCTCTCATTTCCCTCTGCATAATCTGAAGTTCCTAAATTCTTCTCTCATCCCTCACTCTGCCACCCCCACTATGTATCATCATTCACTTACTAGAGAAAACATTCAGCCTTTGTTTTTTTGGGGGGTTTGGCTTACTTCACTTAGCATGATATTCTCCAATTCCATCCATTTATCTGCAAATGCCATAATATTATTCTTCTTTATGACTGAATAATATTCATTGTATATATATGCCACAGTTTCTTTATCTATTCATCTGCCGAAGGGCATCTAGATTAGTTCCACAATGTAGCTATTGTGAATTGAGCTGCTATAAACATTGATGTGGCTGTGCTACTGTAGTACACTGATTTTAAGTCCTTTGGGTGTAAACCAAGGAGTGGGATGGCTGGGTCAAATGGTGGGTCTATTTTTTATTTTGATTCATTGTATACAAATGGGGTACAACTATCATTATTCTGGCTGTTCACGAAGTAGAGTCACACCATTTGCATAATCATACATGTACACAGGATAATGATGTTTGTCTCATTCTAATATTTTCCTTCCCTCCAGCCCCCACCCCTCATTTTCCTCTATACAATCCATTCTTTCTCTATTCTTGCCTCCCTCCCACCCACCCCTGTTATGTATCATCATCCACTTATCAGAGAAAACATTCAGCCTTTGGCTTTTTTGGGATTGGCTTATTTCACTTAGCATGATATTCTCCAACTCCAGCCATTTAACTGCAAATGCCATAATTTTATTCTTCTTTATGGCTGAATATATACCACTGTGGTATATATACCACAGTTTCTTTATCCATTCATCTATTAAAGGGCATCGAGGTTGGTTCCCACTGATTCTTAATGGGACAGACTCAGTTAAGCCAGCTGTGAAGACTCAATGGACTTGTCCAGAAGTTCTGTGATCGGAGAGGCTAGCACTCTTCTCCCCACGCCTAGTGAAATTCCCATATGCTGTTCTCATCATAGATGTGCTTTCAGCTTTTCCTAGCACAGGAGTCATGTCTATGCTATTTGGATTGGAGCAGAGATGATCATTCGATCAGCCTGGGCCAATCAGATATCCTTTTCTGTAACTTGGGAATCGGGACCAGAACCTTCTGTTATGATTTTGGCCATTGGAATTCTAAGATGTCCCCAATCTCCCTTTAGTTGGATATAATGCTAATGTGGTTATTTTGGAAACTTACTGGCTGATAATACTATTAATACCTTCTGAGGTATGGAGAGCCATCTGGACCTTTGCAAAAAGACCTATATGTCTCTTTGAGTTTTTGCACAATTTCAGAATTTCTATGGATCACTAACTCCTGTGTTCTTTTTTTTGAACAAGAGCAATTTTCCTGTCCTGTCCCACCACTATATGCTGGCCATGCGGAGGACAGATAACTTGCCTCTTTAGTGTGTGTTCAAATCAAGAGGAACCCTACCTAAGGGATGGCACCTGAGGAGGCTTTTCTGTACTAGGCTGGGTTTAGATGATGAGATTCTGGATTTTCAGACAATGCTATGATGGTGTAAAACCCTAGTGGGAAGGTGTGAATGTGTTTTTGGAGGAATGTGAATCTTTGTGGGCCCAAGGGTCAGCCATGATGGCCAGGATCCAAGATGGCCTTCAGAGATCTTGCCTCCTGACAGTCAAACCCTGGTATCCTCCCCACATTGTGCCCAGATTGGTCTGTGCACCAGACGTAAGGGGATCTGCTGAGCGTGGGTTATAAAAGACGTGTGCCTTAGTTTCTCTGTCTCTGTCTCTTTCTCCCTTCTCCTCTTTCTCTCTCTGTCTTCCCACTTCCCACATCCTTCTCTCTACCTCTTCCTCTCTCCCTCTTTCTTCCATAGCTCATCCTGGGGAAAACCATGTCATGAGCAGCCCATGTGTCAAGGGACTGAAACTTTTTACCCAAAGTCCTGTGAATCAGCCTGGGAGGTGTCCTCCAGCCCTAGTCAATCATTCACAGTCAATGGCTTGACTGCACCTCATGTGACAGCCTGAGCCAGAAGCACCCAGCCCGGCCAGGGTCCTGACCCTCGGAGACTGTGTGAGATGATGAAAGTCTTTTCTATTTGAAGATGCTGAATTTGGAACTAATTCGTTGCACAGCCATACACAACAAATACAGCATCCCAAACCAAACATGATTCAAGAATTAGCATCAATACACGCATTTTTCAAAACAAATTATAAATGGGATTATACTCTTTCTAAACCAATATTTCCATTTAATAATATAGTGTGATACTCTTTTATGCCAATAAGAACATGATTCCGGCACTCCTTGTTTTTCAGTAATTATGGACTGTGCCATACTGAATTCCCAACAGTGCAGTGTTTAGACTTTATATACTGCCAAATTGTTCTCTACAAATGTTGAACCAAATTCTACTTTCCCAGTACCATATCAGGGTTTCAATCCCTCCATGCTTATTTTGCTAAAACATGATTTCTCCAACATTCTATCTTCAGGGATCTATCATATTCTTTTCATATGTTCGTGTTATCCATCTTAGAAAAGTAAGTCCACTGTAGAATATCTATCTGCTTTAATCCTATTTCAGCATGGTATTGGATGCTCACTGGAATTAACTCAACATTCAGAAGTATATTTTCAACTTATAATTATTTCCCGCCAGAGGAGAAATTGTTTATTTTTTTCCTAAGTGTCGGTTTTCTGGTTTGCAGAGAAGAAAGCCTTCACACACACATGGATATGTTTTCTGAGTATAAAATAAACATTAGGCATGTGGTGTGGTGGGAAAAAAAGTGAGGGTTTTAGAATCAATGAGGTTTCCCCACTTCTGAGAGTGAGTACAATACAAACTTGCTGCATGGATGGAATGAGATGGAACATGTAAAAAAAAACCGTTTTAAAAAGCTACAAGTCTAGCACTCAAGTTGATTCACTTAGTTACTGCCATTGAGGTAACTCTTTTTTTTTTTTTTTTTTTTGGTCAATGCAATTAAATATCATTGAACCCATTTTCTAGGGCCAGGGATGTGGGAAGATCTCAGACATTGTTAAGCATTGCTCCTGCCTGAGCTAGGTCACATCTAGTTTTAGCCCAAGACAAAATGAAATATGCACTAAGACAAAACCTGAGAAGTTAGAGGAAAGAATGTGCACCTCTTTATTCTCATTTTCATTTCTGGCCCAGCTTTTTGCTCAGCTAGCTATAGACTAGCATCTGTCTCCCTGTATTATTTTGGAGTTTTGTGGAAAAAAAAAAAAAAAACACGATTCTGTTCAGCAGTTTGAACATCTGGCCAAACAGAGTCTGGACAATAATCTTTGGGTAGTGTACAAGGCAGGGTGATTTCATCTGGAATTCCACATTTCCCTAAAAATAACCCTGTGGTTCAATTCAGAATCTTTAAATAAAAGAGGCCAAAAAGTATGAATGGGCTACAGAAATCTGCTTTTCTTCCTACCACTTCAGTAATGCTCTGGAATTTTCTTTAAAAGTACATTTCACTTTAGGGATGTTGGATCAACCTTTCACAGAATATCCCTGAACCCGACTGCCTCTTACTCTGGAGGAACCACCCCATCCCCACCAAGGAATATGCACTTGCACTCCTCTGAGAATGCATTTCCCCTCCTTGGAGTCAGAATTTCACTCAAAATGGGGTCAGGGATTGCCCTTTGGGTTGCTGGTGGCCATGGAAGGAGCTCGTCCCTGGATTCCCTGGAAGCACGGTTCTCCAGTTTTCCAAAATTGTTTGCAAACACCCTCTCGTCAAACCTATTGAATCATTTTCCAGTGTTGGGGGAGGGAGACCAACAAACCATGGCTCATCACATTGAGAGCACCCTAGTAGGGACCTCTGGCAGTCTATAGTGAAAATCTATGCAGAAAAAGATGATCAGTAATCAATATGTTTAGCCAATGACTTTATTTTCAAATGTGCATAACAAAAGTCAGATAGAGGAGACTACAGATGGCTTAAAAAGGAGTGGAGTCACAAATGGTGCTGGGAAAACTGGAAATCCATATGCAGCAAAATAAAACTAAGCCCCTATCTCTAACCCTGCACAAAACTCAACTCAAAATGGATCAAGGACCCTCCTAGGAGTTAGACCAGAGACCCTGCACCTAAAAGAAGCAAAAGTAAGTCCAAATCTTCATCATATCAGCTTAGGACCAGACTTCCTAAACATGACTCCCAAAGCACAAGAAATAAAAGCAGGAATCAATAATTGCGATAGATTCAAACTAAAAAGCTTTTTCTCAGCAAAGGAAGCAATCAACAATGTGAAAAGAGAGTCTACAGAGTGGGAGAAAATCTTTGCCACACACACTTCAGATAGAACACTAATCTCCAGAATCTATAAAGACCTCAAAAAATTTTACACCAAGAATACAAATTACCCAATCAATAAATGGGTTAAGGAAATGACCAGACACTTTACAGAAGAGGATCTACAAACAGTCAACAAATATATGAAAAAATGTTCAACATCTTTAGTAATAAAAGAAAGGCAAATCAAAACTACCCTAAGATATCATCTCACCCCAATTAGAATGTCTATTATCAAGAATACGAGCAAAAATAGGTGTTGGCGAGGATGTGGGGAAAAAGGTACACTCTTACATTGCTGGTGGGGTTGCAAATTGGTGCAGCCACTCTGGAAAGCAGTATGGAGATTCCTTGGAAAAGTCAGAATGGAACTACCATATGACCCAGCTATCTCATTCCTTGGCCTATACCCAAAGGACTTAAAATCAGCATACTACAGTGATGCAGCCATATCAATGTTTATAGCAACCCAATTCACTATAGTTAGATTGTGGAACCAACCTAGATGCCCTTCAATAGATGAATGGATAAAGAAACTGTGGTATATATACACCATGGAATATTATTCAGCCATAAAGAATAATAAAATTATGACATTTGCAGGTAAATGGATGGAGTTGGAGAATATCATGCTAAGTGAAATAAGCCAATCCCAAAAAACCAAAGGCCGGATGATTTCTCTGATAAGTGGTTGATGACACATAGAGGGGGTGGGAGGAGGCATGGGAAGAATGGAGAAAGGATGGATTGTACAGAGGAAAATGAGGGGTGGGGAGGGGGCAGGGAAGGAAAGATAATAGATTGAGACAAACATCATTACCCTATGTACATGTATGAATACTTAGATTGTATGATTCTACTTTGAGTACAACCAGAAAAATGATAGTTGCATTCTATTTGTGCACAATGAACCAAAATAAAAAATAATAAGAAGAAAAAGAAAAGATTTGATTGAGGGTCAATTTAGATGCTACATAGTTCTTTGCACACTTTAAAAAAATAATAAACATCTTCTTACTTTGTAAAAAAAAAAAAAAAGGAGTGGAGTCATGTTCCGTGCTTCATCTCCTGGAACATTCATTCTTCCACCAGTCTACCTGTGGCCCCCCCATTCCCCACCCCCAAATCAGGGGTGTGATTCCCGGGGGAAAAGTCTGTTAAAGCAACCTGGCAGGTTACCCTTAGCACACTGCAAGGTTGAATCGCAAGAGAAGGGAAGGACTTGCTTGTAAATGAACAGCACAAATTATCCTCAAAATCCAGGGAGCATGCTGGCTTGGAAACCACTACCCTAAGTTGTTGTTCCTTAATTTGGGGTTACAGATTTGAATGGGGATTTGGTGGAGTAAGATTATCATTATCAGAAATGTAACATTCTGCTTTCCATTTAGAAAAATCTCTGTCACCCGCAGTTTTTATTGTTGTGGCCAGTGTGCAACCTGACTACTCTTTGAGTGTGTGTGACTTTAAAGCTCTTGATTAAGATCTTTAAAACATCATTAAAACCACAGTGCTTTTGAAATGGCGGTCTTTGTAGCAATGGTGTCTTCACTCAGCTCATCTGGCTGGGTTTGGAAGTTCATCTATATTCTCATTCGTGGAAAAAGGAAGATGTCTGGGTTGATAGCTAAAGGCACATTCATGGTACTTGTGTAGGAAAAAGGCCATTGGGATGTCCTTCAATCACGGGTCTTAACGAGCTTTGGTCAGGTGGTAGATGCAGAGGGAACTGGGGTATGCTGTTGTGGGTGAACCCAGAGAAAGTCCAGTGCTGATTTGCTTGTATTCCACTGACAACTTGAGGATAGGAGTGGGGGACAGAGTGGTAGTAGCCAGTTATTAGACAATTACATTTCCAATAATCTGCATTTGTTAGATTTTTAAAAATCAATATGACAACCTGAATGGCAGATATTTTACCAAAAATCTCCTGGTACAGAAATGTCAAGAACTTTGTTCCAGATTCTGATTGTCAAAGACAGGAGAAAGGATTAGAACTCAAATTCCTGAGCTCACAGTTTGAACTGAGCTTGATGTATCTTCTCACTCTCCCGGAAGAGACAGGCAGGGGAGCCAGCCTGTGGGAGGGGACCTTTTTGTGTCTTCAGAGCACATCACTGCCTGCGCGGATGCCCCTTTGGGCCAAGTTGGGGCTCCCTCTCTGCTGACTGATGCTTGAAAGTTCCTTGTTCTCCACATCCTCTCCAGCATTTATTATTATTTATTTTCTTGATGGCTGCCATTCTGACTAGTGTGAGATGAAATCTCAGTGTAGTTTTGATTTGCATTTCCCTAATTGCTAAAGACATTGAACATTTTTTCATCTATTTGTTGTCCATTTGTATTTCTTCTTTGGAGAAGTGTCTGTGTAATTCAGTTGCCGATATATTTAAGAGGGTCATTTAATTTTTTGGTGTAAAGTGTTTTGAATTTTTTTTTTAATTATTTTTTATTTTTACAGACTGCATTTTGATTCATTGTACACAAATGGGGTGCATCTTTTCATTTCTGTGGTTGTGCACAATGTAGATTCAAACCATTCCTGTAATCGTACATGTACTAGGGTAGTTATACATTATACATATTAATCCTCTGTCGGAAGAGTAGCTAGCAAAGATTTTTCTCTCCCATTCTGTAGGTTCTCTCTTCACATTCCTAATTGTTTCTTTTGCTTTTTAATTGGATGCCATTCCATTTATTAACTCTTGGCATTATTTCCTGAGCTTTAGGGGTCCTATTGAGAAAGTCATTGCCTGTGCCTATATGTTGGAGTGTTGAGCTATGTTTTCTTTTAGGAGTTGCAGTTTCTAGTCTAATTCCTAGGTCTTTGGTCCATTTTGGGTTGATTTTTTATACAAGGTGAACGATAAGGGTCTCATTTAGTTCTGCTACATATGAATCACCAGTTTTCCCAGCACCATTTGTTAAAAAGGGTCTTTTCTGCAATGATGTTTTTGGCACCTTTGTCAAGGATCAAATGACTGCATCTGTGTGGGTTTGTCTCTGTGTCTTTTATTCTGTACCATTGGTCTGTGTGTCTGTTTTTATGCAGTTCTTGTTACTATAGCTCTCTCAAGCTGATTTGATATTTCATGTGGAAATACAAATGGCCTAAAATAGCCAATGCAACTTGCACAGAAAGCTGAAGTCATGGGAAGGATGGTGCTGCCTGATTTCAAAGCATGTGCTGATGCTGTAGTCTCCAGACAGGATGGCGTTGGCACAGGGTAAACTGATCAGTGACACCCCACAGACTCCAGAGATCGAACTACGCATATTTGTTCACTCAATTTTTGACAAACATAAAAGAAATTCAATGAGGAAAAGTAAGTTCTTCAGTAGTTTGGAAAACAACTAGATACTTGAATGGAACAGAAATAAACTGCAGCCCATTTTTCCCCATGGTACACAAAAGTTAGAGATTGATCATAGACTTAAATGTAAAAGGAAAAACTAAAATTGTCTCAGGAACTATAGGAGAGTCTCTATGGAAGTGGGGTTAACTAAGATTTCATAGAAAGACACCAAAGACATCAATCATCAAATTAAATATTGAAGAACTGGATTTTTTCCAAGAGGAAAAAAAATTCATTCTCTAAAAGACACCTACAAAAACATGTAGAGGCAAACCATAAACTTGGAGAAAGTATTTGTAATATTTGTATCTGACAAAACACTTTTATCTAGAATGTATAAAGAACTCTCACAATGCAATAATGAGTCACAAATCTAAGCAAAATTGCACAAAGACTTGAAAAGACACCTCACAAAGGAAGATGAGAGAAAAGTTAATGAGCACACGAAACTTTGCTTAATCTTATCAGTCATAGGGAAATAGAAATTAAAACCACATTGAAGTGCTTGACACCCACTGGCATGGTGAGACTCAGATGCCTGTTGGCACTCAGTCCTGGTGACGAGGCAGAGTAATCCAAACTCTCATGACTTCTAGTGACAATCTGAAGTGGTCAGAGTTGTGATGGAGAACAGTTTGGAGGTTTCCTATGGGATTAAATGTATACCTCTCCTGGGATCCAATAAGCCCATGTTCTCATAAAGACTTGCACGGGAATGTTGATTAGTGTTGTTGATAATGACCCAAAGTGGAAACTGGAACTTCAGTGTTCATCAGTTCAAGACTAGATATGCAAATTGTGGTTTATTTCATAAAATGGAATGCTGCTCAGGAACAAAAAGGACTAAACTGCTGCATGGAACAACGTACATGAATTGTACAGATGTGACTTTCAGTGAAAGAAGTCGGACACAATGAGCTCATGTTGGGTGACTCCATCGATGTGACATTTGAAGATGGACACAACTGGTTGATGGTGATGTAATGGTAGGATCAGAGAGGGAGGGTGGTGCTGCCCAGGGAGCACAGGAAAGTCTGGGTGCTCTGGGTCTTGATCAGCGTGGTTCCATGGATCTGTGCACCTGTGAGTAGTCTTCCTCTGTAAACCAAGATGCCCGTGTGCTGCACCTCTGACTGCCCCTGTGTGATTTCTCAGTGAAGACATTTAAAGTTATAACTAAACAGGCCCTCACTGCAGTTAGGTCGTCCACATTCTGGGCACTTCACCTTTTCATTTGAGAGGTTAGAAACCTGAAGTCCAATGGGAAACCTCAGCTGTTGGGTTTTGAAACCATCTGGAGGAAGAAATAAGTGGGCTGATGTCAGCAATGGGCATCCACCAGGGGTCCACTCTGTGCCAGGCTCTATACTAGACATTTTGCATAGGCACACTGAAAACTGGCAGTGGGTGCCCAGGCTGGCCAGCCAGCAGTGTGGAATCCAGAGAGCATGGTGACAGGCTGTGGTAGTAATCCAGGCCAGTGGCCAGAGTCACAGAAGTCAGTGAGAGGGAGCTATGGAGAACTGAGTCCAACCTGAAGGCAGGCAGGAGTCCACACATCCTGTTGAGATCCTGATGTAGGGAGGCTAGAACCCAGGAGGCAGTGAGGAGTAGCCAGCCATGGACAGTAGGACCAGTCATGGACAGTGGGAGAAGTCACCCGGATGGGATAAAGGGACAGGAAGAGCTTAGTATTGGAGTCAGGCAAGTCTATGGGGTCACATACCAAACTCCAGGCTTATGATTGGAGAGCTCACTGGTGAAACGGCATTATCCAGCTTACCGTCTGCCAAAATTACTGGTGTGATGAACCTGGAGTGGCTGCACCCAGGTTCTTCTCCCTGACTAGGGAGTGGACTTGCTAGAGCTACCAGGGATGGTAGCACTGGTGCACACAAGAATGAGCCCATTCTTCCATCTCACCTGCCTGCTCAAGGCCAATGGACAGACCCTCGTGGCCAATGAAGATGGTGGGCGTTTGCTGAGTTCCTGATGTAGTCAGGAGCAGCCTGGAGCCCAGAGCTTTATCATAGAACCAGGAACCTTCTTATAGGACTAAGAAAAGGGAGCCAATAAAGTGGTCATACCACACACCCTCGTGGTTTCCATGCCAGCTCAGCGGTGACCGCCAACCCTCCTGCCTCCTGCAGCATGGTGGGTGGGAAAACTTTTGCTCCCATAGGCAGGTCTGAGCAGTGGTCTCCAGTGAGGCATTCTGGATGAAGCACACAGGTGCTGCGTGGCATCAGGACTCAACATCGTGCAGAGAAGGGAGTTCCCAGAGCATGATGACAGTGAGCTACAGAGGGGCAAAACTCCAGGCTTAGAAGAGATCACTTCCTGACTCAGAATCCCAGGAGGCAGCTGGGTGACCTGCTCCCTTTCCTGCCACCCTCCCTACTGTGCCTGCTCACCAGCCCCTCTGGCAGTTGAAACAGGCAGTTTGTGAGGTCGCCGTTTAATCCCAGGCGTTAGGGTCACCCCTTATTCATGAGCAGCTCAAACCCATCTCCCTTCTACCTGCACACAAGCTCACAAGTTGCCTCAAGTTCTGAAGCATGTGCTGGCTTTAAAATCCTAAAGGTTTAGTCAAAAATATAAGCCACTTATAGTGACACAAAAATCAAAGATGAAGCTTAGGTATATATTTAAGTAAACAAGTCAAAGCCCATTCACATTTTTATTTTAATGACTGGGTCCTTGTTTGGAAAATACTGCTCCCAGTGACTCCCATGTGCCAGGCACTCTGAGGAATCTGGGGTGCAAAGGCAACTAAGACCTAATCCTCATCCCTGGGAGAGGCAGGCAGCAAAAGCTCTGTGCCTGGAGAGAGGTACAGAGCAGAGGGAGGGCTGCCCAGTTTGTGGGTGCACAGACAGAGGGGGACAAGCAGCTGTGGGAATGGAGCTGAGTCTTGAAGGATAAATGGCTCAGCATGTCATATCCTCCCATCCCCAGGCAGAGGGTGGGCACGCTATGGCAATGTCAACAGCAATGGGTACAGTCACCCTGAGCACCCAGCCAGTTGGCATCACAGGTCACAGGCTGGAGGGTCTAGAGAGAGGGCCACCACTGTGGTGAGGCTGTGCACCTGTTCTGGAGGCTGAGGACTTTCCACCTTCCCTTCTGGGGACAAGGAGGTGACCTGATCAACAGGTGTCCTAGGAAGATCCTTCTGTGATCAGTGTGCTAGAGAGTGACCCACTCAAAAGCCACAGTAACCAATGACTTGAAAGTGAGGACACAGCCCTGCTGGGGTGGCAGTAGAGAGGTTGGAGAAATGGGTGGTGGAATTTGGGGCCACTGAATGGGAGCAAGCTGAAGACAAGGTGGCCCCTGGGCTGCAGTTTGCACCCTGAGAAGACAGGATGCCATTGGTGGGGGTGAAAACTCAGAGTCCTGTGGAGTCCCAAATGCAGTGGGCTTACTGCTTTCCCTGCCAGTCACAGACTCAACCCAGGCCCCTCGGGGTGGGCTTTGGCAAGCTATCCCCATCGTCTTTCACTCAAGGTCCTCAAAATGCTTCCCCCAGCTGCCTCTGGGCCCTGTACCAGCTGAGCTGCTGCTGCAAAGATTCAAGAAACAAAGATCCTGAGACCTAATTTCCTTCCCATATTAAATGTACATTTTTCTGCCTTATGTCAACTGTAAGCAGTCGCTAAGGGCAATCAGGTTCCATAACACAGTCTTAGCTGAATGCAAAGAGCGTATTATTGAAACAAGATCTTTCTAGCTGACCAGAATCCAAATGCACTTTGGTGCCTGTAAAATCTATTTAAGGCCTCCTGATTTCCTTTCTTCTATTCCTCCATCCATCAGAGGAGTGAAGGAGGAACCTTTAATAAGGGAGCTGCTAAGAAAGGGAGATGGTATCCAACATTTATTTACATATCTGCTGTTGGAAATTATCTGGATCGCTTTCAGGAGTGCAGAGTTCAAACGTATGCTAAATGACCAAAGAGAATGCATGGTCCAACAGTCATCTTCCATTCCTGAAGGCTGAGGAACGAGAAGCAGGGTCTTCATTCAACATGAAAGGGAAAAGGAGGAAAATTAGGAGGTAATATATGCAATTATAGCAGCCCTTTGCCAAGGCTGGGTTGATTTTGCGTCCTAACAGCCACCAGTTAGTCTCGGTGGGGAAGCACTTAGGAACCAGGTCAGAGCCTGCACGTGCAGGTTCCCTCTGCTGGAATTCTTGGGTGGGACAAAAGTGATTACCACAGACACCTGAGAGACCCCGTGCTTGCTGTGCAGGGAGAGGCTGGCCCCCTCCCCCAGGGTATCTCCCCCTCCCTCTCCCTCTCTCCCCCTCCCTTCTTCTCAGTCAAGTTTCTTTCTGACCCCCACCCAGGACCTTCACCATTACTCTTACAGAAGGGTACTTTCATGTGGTCATCAGGGCGGTGACCGTCCTGCCCCAGTCAGAGCATTACTCCCACAACATGGCAAGGGCTTGCATGGACGGACAGAGAACACCAAGACCACACAGGGTGGGCAGAGCTGCAGGGAGGCTTCCTGGAGGAGGCAACAGTTGGGTGGCAGCAGAGGGCATTCTGATGGAGAGAATGGCACGTTTCAGTATCTGAAGCAAGAGAGGGTGGCAGGCGTCCTGACCTGGATGCACGTCAGGAGGGGGCGCCATGTGTGCACATGGGTGTGTGTGTGGTATTGGAGTCTGAACCCAGGGGAGCCCAACTACTGAGCTACATCCCCAGTCCATTTTTGTTTTGAGACAGGGTCTTGCTAAGTTGCCCAAGCTGGTGGCCTTGAACTTGTAATCTTCCTGCCTCAGTCTCCAGAGTAGCTGGGATTACAGGCGTACACCACTCTACCCGACGATCATGTCACTGAGTGCACGTTTATTGAGAACCTACCCTGCATCAAGCCCTGTTAGCAAGACAGTTCTGCTGCCGTGGACCCTGTGTCAGGTTGAGGAAACTCTGGTGTGAACACAGCAATGCTCTAGTGCCCTGGAAGGGGGCCAGCAGGATTCCCCAGGCAGGTCACATTCTCTGGACTGAGATCTGTGTCTGTCCTATGGACAGTTGCTGGATTCTTCTAGAGCCCCTCTATGAACTCAGAATGGCTTCCTTGCACCTGACAAGCTCCTCAGGGCATGTGTTCAGCACTGTGGCAGGGACGGGACACTCTGTGTGCTTGGTTGCAGATCCCTCCACACTAGCACGACACTCCTACTTTTTGTGTTTCTCTAGGACGATGTGTTTGGAATTCATTACAGCCCCACAGCTTGGGGCACACCTCCCCAGACAAGGGCCCTCCCACCTGTTCTGCCCTGCAGAGCTGCCACCTGCCACCTTCTGGGAAAGGGTGAGCTGGAGGCTGATGCAGAGCTGGGACAGGCCAGGGCCTGGGGTGGGGAAGAGCACAGCGGCAGGGCAGAGCACCCTGAGCTTAGGCTCTGAGCAGGCCCCAGACACTGGCCAGGAGCCCCACAGCTGGCCCCTCCCTCTAGCTACCAAAGCCAGGAACAGTCCTGTCTGGGGCATTTGCAGGACATGTACTTAAGTAGTCAGTGTTCTCTTGAGGAACAGAAAAAATAAAAAGTATAGAACTATTAGAGAGGATTTATATAATTGGTTTAGCCAACGGAGCCAGATCATCCCACAATGGCTCCCAGCAGGCTGGACAGCTGGGGAGTTGAGGAGCTGCTCAGTCTAGAAGCTGGGAGCCTCAGAACAAGAGTGACCAACAACGCAGCCCCGTCGAAGACTGAGGGCACATGGAGAGGCTGAAGAATCTGGAATCTGATGTTCCTGGGTGATGGCAGCAGAGTAAATCCACCAGCTCCGGAGGAACAGATCTTGCACATGCGCACACACTTCCCCTTCTTCCAATATTGGTTCCACCTGCGCCCTGCCTATTGGTTGCTGCCACCCTCATTCAAAACAGATCTGCCTCTTGGTTCACTTTCCCACATGCCAATCATCTCTGGAAACGCCCTCACAGACACACAGATCCAGTCTAGTTGACAACCAAGTTTAAGCCTAGCAGTTTGTCCCAGACATTTGGAGGACACCTTCTTCTCCTTCCCATAGGAAACAAGTTGGAGCTGCAGAGGTAGGCGCCTTTTCTCCCAAGTCCTTATTTCGTACGTGGCAGGATGTTGAGTGAGATTTGTTTATCTGCTGTCTTGGAATTGCAGTTCAGGTTCCAAGCTCAAGCACAGGTGCCAGGCATCCCACAGTCCCAGTTCAGACAGCGTCCAGGGACTCACTGCCTGAGGCCCCAGCGCTCTCGATGTTAGGTAACTGCTAGCTGAGGACCTCCTTGCACCTGCCTGTAAACAGAGCAAGAGGGCATTGCCTTTTGGAGAAGGGAGAGATCAGGCAGGAAAGCCACTGGCCCAAAGGGAGGGCTGGCTTCTCCTGCTACAGCTAAGCAGAGGAAACCGAGTTTAATGGGCTGTGGGGGGTAGGGGGAAACTAAAAGGAAAAAGAAATAATTTGAGGTCAAAGACATGAGAGGAGAATAAAAAACAGTTGAATTAACCCAGGAAAAAAGAAAAATAACATAGCAGGGAGGAGGACTAGGAGAAATAAAGAAAGAAATTAAAATCTAAAAGGAGAGGAAAACCCAAGAAAAAACAAATAATACATAAAGGCAGAAAGATACAGCAAAATTAAAAATGTAAAAGAGAAAAAAATGTGGGTAAGTACGCCCAGAAAAAAAAGACGGAAAGAATAGCTCATTGAGATGTAAAAGAAGGAAATATAGAATAGAAAAAATATACAAAAATGAAGAAAGAAAAATACAAGAAGGCAGAAAAATATATAAAGACCACACACTCACACACACATACAAGAAAGACTGAAAGTCAGACAGAAGAGAGACAGGGAGATGGCGACGGGACTGACTGGGGAGGAAGGGTCCCTCCCTGACCCGGTGGCCATTACATCTGCAAGAATGCCCCTGAGGCAAGCAAGGCCATCTGCAGGGGACTGTGGGGATTCTGGAGGGAGACAGCCCTGTGTCTGCCCACACTGGCTGGTGTCATCACAGAGAGATATGGGCAGGACCCAGCGAGACCCGCATTGCCTGGGCTGGGAGGGAGGCACAGAGGGACCCCAGGGGTGCGTGGCAGAAGGTTGGGGCCATTCGGCTCACATGTTTCCTGCTACTTTATAGGGTGGTTGTCCGGTGGCTGTTCTCGGGCTTCCTCTCCCCTGATCAACAGGCTTACAAGTCTCATCCATGGGCCTCTGGGGACAGGGGGAGCTGTCCTGAGGGCAAAGAGCAGAAATGGGGGGGCATGGTTTGACCTAGTTTTACTTAATCATAAAAAAGTTTTAAAATCACTGCATACAGTACCACACTCCATATTTGGTGTGCACCACGTAAGACGCCGCTGTACCTAGCCTGCTCAGGAGTCTGGTCTCCAAGCTCCGTAAGGTGCTTCTGTTCTCGCCATGAATACTCTTATTGGTCAAGACCAGAGTCTTCTTTCTTTCTAAGACCACCCTCTATCCACAGGAAGAGCAAACGGCCAAGGACAGATTTAAGACTAAGCATAGTGGTCCAAATGACGTACACATGGATTTGGGACTCCGTAGTAGAAAAGGAAGAATTGTTTAAAGACTTCCAAAGACAATAGCCTGACTAATCTAGAAGGTGGAAATAAAGAAGTGACAACATGGAAAAGGCTGATGCACTTGGCAGAAGATCCTGTGCTCAGGCTTTTGCATGACCATCCTATCAAAAAAAAAAAAAAAAAAAAAAAGATGTCAAAGGGGATCTCTCTGTAGTCTGTGGAAGAGGTGTTGGGCTAGAGGCCAGGCTGGGGTGAGGATGGCCGGGACACCCGTAGGAATGTGTGGGAGGAGGCCCCAGGGGAGTCAACAAGTGAAACAGTGGGCAGGTGACAGACCTGGGGGTGGGCCTGGCTAGGGAGCGGGGAGGAGGACGATTGCTAGGAGGGACTCTGAGCCCATTGGCGTGGCTGGCAACCATGACAGACACAGAGTACAGGGCTGGGAGACTGCAGCTGCCACTGCTGTTCCCAGCCAGGGCACCTGTGACCTCGCAGACTGAGGAGGGAGAGTGTGGGTTGAGAAGGCAGAAGGGGGCACATCTGTGTCCAGGGAACTTGGCCAGGAGGATCCAGGTGCTGCTCAACCAAGCCACTGCCCCTTGGGCCAGGCTCTGTGCCCTCTCCTTCCAGGCCGGGAAGGGACAGTGGTGCCCTTTAAACAGTGGAGGAAGGATTGTGTGTCGGCCACGATGCTTAACTGCAGCGGCTTAGCTAAGTAGACACTTGTTCTCTCAATGCCAAGACAGAGGTGGGCAGCCCCAGGCCCTGCGGCAGCTCCATGACACAGGGGGACCCAGGTTCTTACTGTCCTTCCCCCCTGCCCCCTCTTATGGTGTGAGTTTAATTGTGTCCCCAAAAAGATGTGTTCTAGTCCTAAACCGCAGGACCTGTGAATGTGAACTTACTTAAAAAGAAGAAGTCTGTGCAGATGTGATCAAGTTAAGGTGAGGTTCCTACAGGAGAAGTCCTACTCCAGCATGGCTGGTGTCCTCTTGAGAGGAGGAGACCCAGGCAGACTCCAGGGGAAAGGCCTGCAATGATGGAGGCAGAGACCAGGGTGACACAAATACTAGACAAGGAATGACAGAGCTTGTGGGCCACCGCCAGGAGCCAGCGATGCACCCAGGACCCTATGGTACCCTGGTCTGGGGCTTTTGGTCTCCAGGACTTTTTTTTTTGGGGGGGGGGTGCTGGGGATTGAACCCAGGGCCTTAGTGCTTGCAAGGCAGGTACTCTACCAACTGAGCTATAGCCCAGCCCATGGCCTCCAGGACTGTGAGAGAATACACTTGTGTTATTTCAAGCCAAGGCGATCATGGTGATCCATCATATGGACCCTAGGAAACCTGTATGCCTCCCTGCTGCCGCCTCTGATTCTTCTCACAGCACTAGGTGGCTGCGTTCCAAGCAGGGAAGTGGGGAAAGGACAGAAAAAGGCTTGTGCCAGCTGGCTCAGGTGGCCTCTTTTATCAGGGGGACAATAGCTATCACAGCTGTCTGCTCTCATTGGCCACAGAGGTGATATGTCCAACCCCAGTGGCAGATGGGAAGGTTTTAGAAATTCAGCTTACACACACACACACACACACACACACACAATGTATGTGTATATTCAAAATACAGTATTTATATATATATTACAATTTACCAATTCCCAGTGTACAATCAACCAATTTTGGCCAATGCGTATGATTGTATAGCCCTACCACAATAAAACTCCAAATTCCTTCCTGCTGCTCTTGGGTCAGTTCCTTCCCCAAACCTGAACCAGGAAAACATTGATGGTTCTTTTGCTGTAGATTTGCCTTTGAGATAAGTTGATGAAGATGGAATTATATAGCACATAAGTCTTTTGTGCCTGGCTTCTGTCACTCAACAAAGGGCTTCTGAGGGCTCACATAAGTTGTGAGCATGTATCAGTAGTTCATGCTTTTTCACTGTGATCTAGTATTCCTTTGTGTGGATGTAAATAATTTGTTTATCCACTCTCCCATTGCTGGATTGATTGCTGTTTTGGCTGTTATGAATAAAACTTCTATGAACATTTTCCCCCAAGTCTTTACGTGGACATGATATTTTTAAATAAACATCTTTAGTCTTTGGGATTCTCTACTTAGACAATTATGTCTTTGTAAATACCTAGGAGTGGAATGGCCAGGCTCTATGGTAGGACTATGTTTAAATTTAGACAGCTGGGCATGATGGCACATGCCTGCAGTCCCAGTGATTTAGGAGGCTGAGGCAGGAGGATCACAAATTCAAAGCCAGCCTCAGCAACTCAGCAAGGCTCTGAACAACTTAACAAGACCCTATCCCCAAAATTAAAGTTAAAAAAATAAAAGCAATAGGAATGTAGCTCAGTGGTTAAGTACCCCTGGCTCCAAAATAAACATATAAATTTAAGTTCATAAGACACTGCCAAGCTGTTTCCAGCGTGGCTGTAGCATTTTACATTTCTTCAGCAATGATTTCTGCTCGTTTCACATCCTCGCCGCTTTTGGGTATTGCTGGTCTTGCTCATTGTCGCCATCTTCGTGGGTGTGACGCAGTATCTCATGTGGTCTCCATTTGCGTTTCTCAAATCCTTTTCATGTATTTACTTTCCATTTCATTTATCTTCCTTGGTG
This sequence comes from Glaucomys volans, assembly GCA_020662805.1. Classification (NCBI taxonomy): domain Eukaryota; kingdom Metazoa; phylum Chordata; class Mammalia; order Rodentia; family Sciuridae; genus Glaucomys; species Glaucomys volans. The sequence goes on from JAJEJO010005203.1 coordinate 30,297, forward strand.
AAGTGTCCACATTTCTTGCCCGTTTGTTTAACTAGGATTTTGTTTTTTTAATATTGAGGTTTTATAAATTCTATATAGAAGACCTTTACTGGATATGCGATTTGCAAATAGCTTTTCCTCATCCATTACTTGCTTTTTCATTTTCTTAATAGTTTATTTGAAAAGGAAATTTTTAATTTTGATAAAATTTAAACATTTTATGTCTTCTCTCACAAAATGTTGGCCTAGCCCAGGTCACTAAGATTTTTCCCTGCTGTTTCTTCCAGAAGTTTTGTAGATTTAGCTCTCACCTTCAGGTCTGTGATCCCCTTTGCATTCATTGTTGAATGTGGTATAAAGTGAGAGTTGAGGCTCATTTGGTTGCTTTTGCCTGTGGCTTTTCAGTTGTTCTCGTGCTATTTGTTGAAAAGGCTATGTCCCCCTGTCAATTATCTTGGTACCGTCTAGAAAATCAGTCAACCACATATGTATGCCTCTGTTTCTGGACTCTTGACTTCATTCCACTAACCTCTATTTCTATCCTTATCCCAATACTGTGCTTTTTTATCTTTACTGTAGCTTTATAAAAGTCTTAAAGTAAGGAAATGTGAATCCTACAATTAAAAACAAAGTTTTAGTTCTTTTTAGTTATACATGACAGTAGAATGTATTTTGTCATACATACATGGAGGATAGCTTCCATCTTGTGGTTGTATGTGATGTGGAGTTACACTGGTTACGTATTCATATATGAACATAGGAATGTTATGTCCAATTCATTCCACTGTCTTTCCTATTCCCATTCCCTCTCCCTTCCCGCCACTCCCCCATATCTAATCCGGTGAACCTCCACTCCTCCCCACACCCTGACCTCTGCCTATTGTGGATTAGCATCCACATATCAGACTTATTTCACTTAGCATGATAGTCTCCAGTTCCATCCATTTACCTGCAAATGCCATACTTTCATTCTTTTTATGGCCAAGTAATATTCCCTTGTGTATATGTTCCACATTTTCTTTATCCACTCATCTGTTGAAGGGCATCTAGGTTGGTTCCACAGTTTAACTATTGTGAATTGAGCTATTTAAACATTGAAGTGGATGTGTCACTGTAGTATGCTGATTTTAAGTCCTTTGGGTTTAAACCAGGAGTGAGATAACTGGGTCAAATGGTGGTTCCATTCCACGTTTTCTAAGGAATCTCCACAGTGCTTTCCAGAGTGGTTGCACTAATTTGCAGTCCCACCAGCAATGAACGAGTTTTCCTTTCCCTCCACATCCTTGCCAGCATTTATTGTTACTTATATTCTTGATAATTGCCATTGTGACTGGGGCAAGATGAAATCTCAGTGTAGTTTTTATTTGCATTTCTCTAATTGCTAGAGATAATGAACATTTTTTCATTTATTTGTTGATTGGTTGTATTTCTTCTTCTGTGAAGTATTTGTTCAGTTCTTTAGCCCATTTATTGATTGGGTCGTTTGTTGTTTTGGTGTTGAGATTTTTGAATACTTTATGTATTCTGGAGATTAATGCCCTATCTGAGGTGCAGGTGACATTTTCTCCAATTCTGTAGGCTCTCTCTTCATGTTCTTGATTGTTTTCTTTACTGTGAAGAAGCTTTTTGGTTTGATATCATTTCTTTTATTGATTATTGATTTTACTTCTTACTCTTTAGGCGTCTTACTAGAGATGTTGAACACTTTTTCATATATCTGTTGATTGCTTGTATATCTTCTTCTGTGAAGTGTCTGCTCAGTTCCTTAGCCCATTTATTGATTGGGTTATTTGTCTTTTTGGTGTAAAGTGTTTTGAGTTCTTTTTAAATTCTGGAAATTAACACTCTATCTGAAGTGTGTGTGGTAAAGATTTTCTCCCACTCTGTAGTCTCTCTCTTCACATTATTGACTCTGAAAAAATGTTCATCATCTATTGCAATTAGAGAAATGCAAATCAAAACTGCTCTAAGATTTCATCTTACTCCAGTCAAAATGGCAATTATCAATAGTACTAACAACAATAAGTATTGGGGGGGATGTGGGGAAAAAGTACACTCATACATTGTTGGTGGGACTGAAGATTGGTGCAACCACTTTGGAAAGCAGGATAGAGATTCCTAATAAAACTTGGAATGGAACCACCATTTGACTCAGCTATCCCACACCTCAGTTTATACACAAAGGACTTAAAATCAGCATACTAAGCAGCCATCAATGTTTATAGCAGCTCAATTAATAATAGCAAAACTATGGAACCAACCTATATGCCCTTCAACAGATGAATGGATAAAAAAAATGTGGTACATATACACAATGGAATATTATTCAGCTTTAAAGAAGAATGAAATGGCATTTGTAGGTACATGGATTGAACTGGAGAAGATCATGCTAAGTGAAATAAGCCAATCCCAAATAACCGAAGGCCAAATGTTTTCTCTGATAAGTGGATGCTAATCCATAGTGGAGGGTGGGTAGGGAAGAATGAAGGAAATTTGGATTGTACAGAGGGGAGTGAGGGGAGGGTTGGGGCTGGTGGGGATGGGAAGGATGGTAGATTGAGATAGATATTATTACCCTATGTACATGTATGAAAAAAATTTTTTTAAAGTATTTATCACTGTCAAAAAAAGTTAATGAAAGAAAAAGTTAAAAAATTAAAACAAAAAAAGATTCCCAGCGAGAGCTTCAATAGCCATTTTGCATTTGACTTGGGACCTTCTACATACACACACACACACACACACACACACAAAAGAAATTTATCTGTCTAAATTGTCTATGTCCTCTTGATTCAATTTGGATAGGTCATATGTCTCTAGAAGTCTGTCAATATCTTCAAGATTTTCTATTTTATTAGAGTATAATTCTCAAAATAGTTTCTGATTATCATCTGTATATCAGTAGTGTCCATTGTGATATTTCCTTTTTCATTGCAAATTTTAGTAATTTGCGTTTGCTCTTTTTCTCTTTGTTAGCTTGGTTAGGGTTTATCAATTTTATTTATTTTTTCAAAAAACCAACTTTTTGTTTTGTCGATTTTTTGGATTGTTTTTTTGGTTTCAATTTCATTGATTTCAGCTCTGATTTTAATTATTTCCTGTCTTCTGCTTTTGGTGTTGATTTGCTCTTCTTTTTCTAGAGCTTTGAGATGTAATGTTAGGTTATTTATTTGTTGACTTTATATTCTTTTAATAAATGATCTCAATGAAACGAACTTTTCTCTTCATAGCGCCCCAGAGATTTCGATGTGTTGTATAGCTATTCTCGTTTACCTCTAAGTATTTTTTTAATTTTATCCCTGATTTCTTCTGCTATCCATTCATCATTCAGTAGCATATTATTTAGTCTCCAGGTGTTGGAATCGCTTCTATTTTTAAAATTTTATCATTGATTTCTAATTTCATTCCATTATTATCTGATAGGATGTAAGGTATTATCTCTATTTATTTTGTATTTGCTAAGAGTTGCTTTGTGGCCTAAGACATGATGTATCTTAGAGAAGGATCTGTGTGCTCCAGAGAAGGAAGTGTATTCAGTCATTGATGGGTGAAATATTCCATATATGTCTGTTAAACCTAAATTGTTAATTGTATTTTTCAGTTCTATGGCTTTTTTATTTGGGTTTTGTTTGGAAGATCTATCCAGTAGCGAGAGAGGTGTGTTAAAGTCAGCCAGTACCATTGTGTTGTGGTCTATTTGATTCTTGAAATTGAAAACAATTTGTTTGATTATGTAGATGCTTCACTGTTTGGGGCATAAATATTTGTAATTGTTATGTCCTGTTGATGTATAATTCCCTTAAACAGTATGAAATGTCCTTTTTTCTCCCTTCTGATTAACTTTGGTTTGAAGTCCACTTTATCTGATATGAGGTAGAAATTCCTGCTTCCAATGTTTTTCCACAAAATTATTTTGACTATTCTAGGTCTCTGTACAATTTCCATACAAATTTCTACACAAATTTTACAATCAGCTTTTTCCTACAAAAATAAAAGAATCTACTAGGATTTCAATTGGCATTTGCATTGGATCCATATGTGATTAATATAAAAAGATGTGACTTGTAGCAATACTGAGTTTTCTGACCTATGAACACAGTAGCTCTTTTTAAATTTTCCTCTACAATAGTTTTCAGTTCTCAGGTGTAGATTTCACACATATTACAAAATATATTCCTAAGTATTTTCATATTTCTATACTAATGTAATGACATTTTTATTTCATGTTTCCAATTGTTCCCTGCTGGAATATAAAAATACAATTTTTAATTGTCCATCTTACATCTCGTGACTTTGCTTAATTTACTTAGTTCTAATAGCTCTATTATAAAATACAATAAATATACAAATAAAATACAAAATAGGGCTGGGGATGTGGCTCAGTGGTGGAGTGCACCTGGGTTCAATCCCTAGTACCAAAAAAAACCCAAAGAAACAAAAAAAACTGCGATTGTGACACCAATGCAGAGATACATTGATCCAGTGAGTGAGGAGACATTGTCCTCTCCCATTATCCTGAGACACCCAGTTAGGTGTGGAACCACAGGCCCTTGTTCTCCAAGCTGTGCCCACTGCCCTGGGTGATCATGGTAATTATATATAGCAGAGACTTTCTGCAGTACCGTTTTTCCACTGCAACACAAAGCCTTCTGTTGTAAGAAGCATTTCACCCAGCAAGACCTCCAGGCCCCGAAGAAACTGCAAAGCTTGGGGAAGCAGAGTGCTTTCCAACAGAGAGGGCCCCTGGGAGCATGAGCTGAAACAAATGGGAAGTAGGTATGTCAGGTCTAACTTTCTATTTGAGTGTCATTTCCTTGAGCACCAAAAAAATTGCTACAAGTTTAAATATCAAGCCATAAGGTTTTTGAAACAAAGAAAGGCAAGAAGGAACAAAGAAAAGTCAGAAGTGCCAAATTTAACTCTTTTCTCTGCTCAGATAAGAATCTACCCTTCGCTCACTGACATGACTCCAGCTCTCGGCTTCCTGATGCAGCATCTTTCTCTTCTTTGTGTATTTTCTTCATTCTTATTTTATTCCGGCCATGTTTTCTCATTTTCCTTCAAATGAAAAATGAAAAAGAAAAAAGATTCCCTTCATCAAGGAGTTTGAAAGACTACCTAATACAGTGAAGATCCCCAGAAGTGACTCATTGGTTGAATAAGTGGCACACTACTGTGGATCCTGCTTCCATGGTTAAATCAGTTCCCCATGTCTATCAGATGTGGACACTACCAAAGAGCAACGCCGGGGATGTAACAGGAACCCAGGAGGTGACCTGAAAACAAATGGAAGTCCCTGATTACAATGGAAGGAAGGAAGGGAGGGAGGGAGGGAGGGAGGGAGGAAGAAAAGAGAGAAGGTGGACTGGTCACATTGAAGATTAGATTTAAGTAGTCAGTTCTGATCTTTAGAATTCTTCAGGTGGGGAGTGATCCTATTAAATGTTTCCTTGTATCTGAGCATTCCCTTCTCTTTCAAGTTCTCGAATGTCTGTTACCATTCAAAAATAGGCCATGGCTGGCCGCCATATTTGACATGTGAGTAATTACCATAAACAGAGACCGGTACTCACCATACATCCTTGATGACAATTACTCATCTGATGAGCCCCTTCTGCGGGTCACAGAAGCCAGCCCACCAAAGACTTTGCCCATTTTTTTATTGTATTGAAAATCAAATGTTTGCTATCTATCTTGCTACAAAGTTCCTTTCCCTCAGAATATCATCAGTGATTATTGTCTCCTGTCCATTTAACAGGTGGTGACCAAGAAAGAGGACTTCTTCAATGCCTGGAACTCATGCCTGCACCACATCACTTCCCTGTCCCTGGCACACACTCACAGAGGTCAGTCGTGATGAATGTTTGTCCATGAGAAGCTCAGGGCTCTGCAGGTCATCTGGGAACATGGTTTGGCAGAGGAAGGACAGTCTCACACCAGTCAGAGCCTTATGTTGAACTTACAGCCCTAAAGACCAAGAATCCTAAAGCTTGTGGTAAATCAGCCCCAGCTCTCAGGAACACTCAGTAAATGACACCCACAAGGCCCATTGCTAAACACATCTGGACCTGACAATTGAAATGGCACCAGACAGCAGCCAGCTGGCAAAAGGCCACCCCCTCAATGACCTTTTGCCCAATAATGACTGTCCTTCCTGAATAAACGAACAAGAGGATGCATACCAGACAAAGCAAGGGTATTTCAATAGGGCCACTGCCTGAAGAATTAGAAGTACCAGAATTACATTTTAAAGCTAGTCCTGTAGGTAGCAAGAAACAAGGTCAGCTTTTTCAGTCAGTGGTTCTCAGCAAGGGGCATTTTACCCTCCAGGGGACATTTGGTAAGATTTGGAGATGTTTTTGGTTGTCTGAGTGTGGGTGGTGTTACGGGCAGATAGTGGGTGGAAGCCTACCCTATAGGACACAGGCAAGATCCCCTCAGCAAAGACTCCTCCAGCCTCATATGTCAATTGTTCTGAGACTGAGAACCTTGAATCTTCATTTTGGCCTAGAAAGACCAAAATAACAAAATAAAATGTAACCTTGAACAATGAGTAAGATCCATGGCAGATGAGCAGTGAAATCCTTGTTTAATCTCGAGAATAGTTGTTTCACTCACCATCAGGATCTGGCTTCACGGGGAAGTGTTCAAAGAGAAAGTCCAGGCGCTCACTGAGCTTGTGTGCTATGTGGGGGTTTCCACCACCCAGGCCACTGCTGGCCCCAGAGGGCGGGGCGGGGCTGTTCACCTCCACAACGGCAGGGCCGGACTCCTGGTGTGTCTGGACACTGTCATGGTGGAATTCCTGCTGTGGGTCAGGACAGATGTTACCGCAGAACCAGGAGGGCCTGCATCAGACTCAGCCCCAGCCTGCTCCACCACCACCTCTCCCCAGTCAGGAAGTTCTAAGAGAGCAAAGTGCCACAGTTTTAAGTGCCACGTAGTTAAGTGCCACATGATCCAGTGCGGCTCCTGCCCTCAGAGCTCTGATGAGAGCTGGCTTGAAGGGAAGGGTTTGGGCTCAGACCAATCCTGGCCTCTTCCCTCCCCCTAAGGACCAGCTCTGGGGTGTTCCTGTTCCTTGGGTGAGCCTGGTGGTGCATGGCTAGAGAGCAAGGACAGGAATGAGAATGTGCCAGAAGAACAGGTTCCTGGTGAAGCAGGAGGCCCCCAGGGGTGCCACCCAGGGCAGGCCTTTGCACACAGGGAACAACCGGCCATGTTGGCCTTCCTGACTCTGATTGAACTCCATCTTCTGCTCCCTGGGGTGATAGGGAGGAGCAGGGAGAGGGACTGGAGGATGAGGGACAGGGCAGAAGTTTTCCTCCCCTACAGGAGTGTTCCTCATTTGCAGATCCAGAATGCTTATCTGCACACCCACAGTATATCAGGTTCAGGGAAATTGATTCATCTTGCTTGGACTCAGAATGACTGATACATAAACCAGAAATGTCAGTTTATTCACCCAAGTCAAACCCAACTGCCAACTCGTCAGCACGTGGCCTGTCTCTTAACGGGCAACTCTCCACGTAGAATTGACTTAGGATTGGGAGGTTGCACCAGGCACCCCATCTGTGTAGCTCATGCCCTTGGCCTGGCTGGAGATCTGAGTATCCCCTGGGATCCCCACAGGCCGTGCATGTCCTGGACTGGGTTGGTGCCCCAGTGCCAACCTCACCCCTAAGAAGTGTATGTAAAACCCCCTCCTCAATTAGAGGGTTGCTTTTCATATTTGTTGATCAGACTGAAATTTATCTGGGATATGGAGCTGTGCCCAAGATAGCCCTACTGAAGGCAGGCATGTCCCGAGCCTCTCCTCCATATGTATGGACTTCTGTTGGCTTCACGCCTGGGGTACTGGGCTTGGATGCTGGCGTTTCTCCCTCTAGGTTCCTGTGCACTGACCACAGACACTGCCTATTCTGGAACCAGAGGATGAGCCCTATGGATTTCAGGTTGAAAGGCTTCCAAGATTTCAGAGATGTAATTGTGGCTTTTTGTTTTGTTTTGTTTTTCCTGATTGTGTTTGAGAAGGGGAGGGATCCAGTGATCACTACATAGATGCCTTCATCTTAGAAACACAGCAGTTCAGCATCTGGCAGCTCAGTCGGCTTGTCGAGAGCATCTCTGTGCTTGGTGTGAGGACTGAGGACGTGGGCTCCAGAGTCGAGTCATCTGGGCTCAGATCCATGTTTTGTCTCTACCAGCTGTGAGCAAGTAACTCAGCCTCTCTGGGCTTCAGTTGCATCCTGACATGTAGAATGGTATTCACATCATGGGACTGTTGGAAATACTAAATTAAATGATCCTCGAAATTCCTTGCTGTAGCACCTGACTCACAGTCAGTGCTTAATAAAAAATTGCATCACTTTTATTTTTTTTAATTTTTTAATTTTTTTGGAACCAGGCATTGAACTCAGGGACACTCGGCCACTGAGCCACATCCCCAGCCCTATTTTGTATTTTATTTAGAGACAGGGTCTCACTGAGTTGCTTAGGGCCTCGCTAAGTTGCTGAGGCTGGCTTTGAACTCGTGATCCTCCTGACTCAGCCTCCCAAGTTGCTTGGATTACAGGCGTGCGCCACCACGCCTGGCTGCATCACTTTTAATCAGTACAAAAATCTTACTTCTCAAAATCAAGGTAGACCATATAGATCTTGTTCCTTAAGAGGAAGAAAAAAAAGGAAGATAAAGCAGTTTAGTCTCAGTGTAATAGGTCTTAGCACCAGGAGGAAACTTAAAGGATGTGAAAAAAAATCCAAATTGATTCTGAAACTTTCATTGGTATGCAAAAGTGATTGCTTTCGGGAAATTAGTCCCAGGTTCAAAGTCAGATGTAAAAGGTTTGGGTATATCAAGTAAAGGAAGAAGCCTAATAAGAACTGGTTCTGTGACAGCATTTAAAAAGCCTGGGAATATTCTGGAACAGAGAGATCCATCTATAACAAGGAGGTTAGTACAGATACATGATGAGTCTGAATGCTAAGAATGAACCTAGCCTGCTGCCCTCTGGCAGGGGTCTCCAGCGGATGGGAGAGGAAGTCAAGGAGCCCATCTGTCTTGGGTGACCTGGCCAGATGTTCCTTTTGGAGACTTTTGAAAGGAAGAGCACAGGGAAGAGAAGCTGAGGATCAGTCTGTTAAAGCTCAGACCTTGGGTCGCCCCACCTGACAATGTGCTCAGAATGGAGCCATTTTTATTAGGAACATATGGGGGTGGGGAGACTTCTGGCATCAGTGTCCGCTTGTCACCTGAGGACTGGGGAAAACCATGTTTGAAATGAAAATGTGAAGCGGTCCCTAGTGGTTTCCGGTGGGTTGAAACTGTTACAATGATGAATTGTTATTTTTCTGCGATGCCCATTTTTATCTTGCCCTAGAAATAGCGGTTCTGAAGCCTGGTGGCGTCTGACCCCTAAGGGTGCACCGGTTCCTAAGCAAAAAAAAAAAAAAAAAAAAGGAGAAACTAAGCACTTTTATTATAAATGGCAGCCGGCCTTTCCCAGCTCTGGACAGAACAGTCTGCTTTCCTGGCTCTCAGAGCTGGTGAGTGGTTCTCATGTTGGAGCAGGAAGTCCTTTTTCCGGCTCTTAATAAAGGGCCTAATAATCTAGACTGTTCACATTAAGAGCAGGTTGTGATTATAATTAGAACATAGACTGGTGGGGACTTCTGCCTACTGAGGATTAATCTCACACTCCTCTCCAGGGGGTTTGTGTTTTGAAAGGAGATTTTCTTTGTTATTGAAAGCATGATCATCGCATTGCTGAAACATTCCCTCCGTGTTCTATCCGTCAGTGCTTGTCCCTCAGTTCTTCAGGGAATCAGCGTCCCCCTGCCAATTGCAGATGGGGTTATTCTTTATAGCAACTGCGTTCAGCTGGCTTTCACTTTGGCATTTGTCTCCTACATTATGGGAGCTCAGAAGCATTAAATACCAGGGCTTCAATTGGAAGTGCTCCATGAGTCCGGGGACTTCTTGTCCTGTATGCTCAACTACCAAGTCCTCCAGGACCCCGAGTCCTCTCAGCAGAAGGGCAAGCCTGGCCTGGATTTGTGAATCAGCACACTCTTTGAATAGTGGGTTTCCGCCATGTCCAGCTGTTGCTGCTGGAGGTGGAGGTGGAGTAGGCAACCAAAGGGACCATGTCAGCTGTGGCAGTGTGTGCCCTCCCTTCCCACTGGCCCCCATCTCCTGGTGGGACAAACTTTAGCAAGTATGGCCCTATACTGGTGGCCCGAGGAAGGGAGAGTGCTGTGGGTACTTCTGTCCCTACCACTGACCTCTTTCATTGTCCAGCTTCCTTTAAATATGTAGCCAGGGGAGCTGGCCAGGAGGTCTCAGGAGCCAAGAATGGGCAGACAGAATTCACTGCCAAATCCAGGCAGACCCAGGGTCTCAGAGGCCCAGCATTGGGAGGGGAAGGGAGGTCCTGGCTCTGTTTTCTCTATCCCAGTCATGCTGAATCCTGACCTCTGAGCATTTCCTGTGAGCAACAAGTGCCTCGGGCATTGGGGATCACCATTTCATAGAGGCCCAGCGGTCAGGAGCTGCCAGGGGAACATTTCATGCTGGGCAGGAGCCCAGGAATCCAGCATCTGGAACTCTCATACCTGAAACCTGGGGAGCCCAGAAGGGGGCAGCTGTGGGCCAGCACTTGCCTCTGAGTACACTGGCACCACAGTGCTTCTGGGAGGAACTGTGGAGGGGGCGCCTGGAGACATGGAGACCACTCTAAGTACTTTGTGCTAACATAAAAGGTGGCTCTTTGAAAATGAAAATGAAGACATTTGAACTGGATGCATGGCAGGATGGGGGACCTCAGCTGGGCAAGCACCTTTGCAGAACTGCGTTGAATCCCAGGCCCCTCAGCCCAAGAGCAGGCTGCCAGGTGTCTCACAGCGTTCCAGGCCGCTCCTCCTCTGGGAACAGGGCTGAGAGAGAATGTGCTCAGGCAAGAGCCTCTCTCTGACGTCAAGCGTGTGGGCCTCAGTCTTGACGCTGGGGTTTCCTTCTCGAAGCTTCTCTTCTCCCCATGACCCTGGAGGTGAACCTGGGGTTTGGTTCTGCTGGACCTCAGGACTCCCAAGTGCTACTTTTTGAAGAAGGGCCACCCCTGCGCCCTCCCTGGGATGGAGCCCCTGAGAACCCTAACCAAGCTCAGGAGCTTGTTGCAGAAGAGGGCAGTCCTTAGACACTGTGACTCACCCTCCTTTGAAGGAGTGGCAGTTTATGAGGCAGTTTTGTCACAAATGACCCAAGAACTCTTGCACTGGGAAGAAGGGAGGAAAAAGAGGTAAGTCTGACTCCTGGAGGTCATTTGTTTTGTGGAAGCCCCTTAAGAACAGAGTTTAGATTGGCACAGGGGCTGATGAGATGTCACTTACCTGTTGGGCCTGGTATCCTGGTGGGCTGAAATGATCACAGCAGTCCCTATCTAGCAAACGCTTGCTCTACACCAAAACCACGCTAAGTGCTTGGCTCTTATAATTTGTTTTATCTCCCTAGCAATCCCACAAAGTCCACTGAGGAAACTGAGGCACAGAAAGGCTGAATATGTTGCCCTAGATCACTAGATCACACAGATGCAAGAGACAGAGGGCAATTGCAATCCCGGAAGTCTGCTGCTCTCCGCTGACAGGCAGGGCCCACAGTTTACACTGGGTCTGAATCGGGCAGCTCAGAATTGCTAAAAAAAAAAAAAAAAAAAAAAAAAAAGCAAGAAAAATACACCCTCACGTAGACCTTTTTTTTTGTTTTGCGGTGCTCGGGATTGAACCCAGGGCCTTATGCTTGACAAGGCAAGCAGTCTACCAACTGAGCTATATCCCCAGCCTGACACTTTTTATAAGTGTTTTTTTTTCCCCCCTTTTTCCAAAAATCATAGCTTGCATGATGAATTGCAGAGATCGGGTCCTATTCCATGCTGGACTGGCATCTTCTGACACCTACATCATTTCCCAACCAAGTTAGATTAGGCTCCACATTGATGGGCAAAAATAATGCAAAAACAGAACTGAATTCACACTGAGTAACTGTACGCTGTGCATTTTCCACTACCACTAGTGTTCAGAAGAAAACCTTCCACACTGTGAGTAAAAGCAGAAATGGAGGAGCTTCCGTCTTAATCATAGCAATTCTAAATACGATTTTATTTTTTTAAAATTTAGCCTGTGCCACATATTGTAAAGTTAAACATATTGGCAATAAACATAAATTTAAATTTAGGTTTTAAGGGACAACATGTTCTAATCTCAAAAACATTTAGCAAATAACCTTTGAGTTCACATGAGCCACCCACACAAAAACCAAAATGAACTACAGAAAAAACACATAGAAAAAGCAACTGTCTGTTGACAACCAGGTTTTCTTTCAGCCCTTGAGTTTTTCATCTATAAATAATCTGTATGTTTCGCATCTGACCATTTTCTTAAACGGCGCCTCCTGGCACGTTATCACTTCAGTGTGTCTAAAAAACAAGAATTAAATGTGTAAATCATGGAAACTATTAAGTTTTTGGAGGGGAGCTTTTTAAGACACATGCTTTTTAGATACCAAAAGTGTCAAAACGAGGCATTAAGATGATGTATTCTTTCTTTAGTGCATCTGTTTATCTTTTGTGAAATCTCGAGCTTGATAAATCACCAGAGATAAAAACATCATTTTTAACTTATCATAGATCCCAAACGCCAGGAGGAAAAATAGCGCTGTATCCTCTCTCTCGTGAATTTACCTCTCTCCCTGCTTATGACTTATGAGATTTTATTTGCAGAGAAAACATAATGTTCTATTAACTTGAAAATAATGGCTTTTCCCCAGAAACGTGAGAACCAGAGAGGGGGGAAATAAAGCAGTACTCATCCTCAGATCTAATCACCGAACAAGTTTCACTCTCTGCTTCAAGTGGCATAGAGTGTTACGTGGGGGGAAAGATCACAAGATAACTAAGGGTGAGGTTTTCACCAGCAGTTCTTCATCTACTGACACTCAGAAGCCCTGCTCTGCATATCAAAGTGGACATTGAAAACTCGATGGGGAAATGTTATTTAAAACCAGTGTAAATAGAAATTGGTGAAGCCTGTGTGATTCCCTGTGCCCCCTCAAAATCACTCAGAAATTCACAATTGGCAGCCTGAATAATCAAGGAATTCCCATCAATTCCCTAATTATAAATGAAAATTCTTCTGGGCAGCCAGAGGACTGTTTGGCGATGGTTTCTACATGGTTCTTACTGTGAACTGGAGGACTAAAGTGCATGAATCAAATGAATAAGGTGATCTACAACACAGAACATGGTGGAGAGAACAGCTTTCCAGAATGTTCCAACTTGCCGTTTCCCAGTGTGTCAAAGTTTCCTGACACGGTGAATGAATATCAGATTCTCTTGCCTAGTTTATATTTTATGATTCTTCAGTCTTCAGATTAAAGCAAATTAAATTTCATATAAACCTATGTCAGGCCATAGGTATGCAGTTGAAACCATAAATATAACAGTTTCTGATAAAGCTGATTGAAGGAGACACTCAGCTCTGTCCTAAGCATCAGAAATTCCTGAAGTCCCAGCTGTACAGGACCAGTGACTGCCATGAGCAGCTGACCTCAGTTTCTTCTGTTCTTTCCACTTGTAAGAAGCATGTAAACCACTTTGGACCTAAAGAATGACATGGAGGGACTGTCTCAGACTGAGGGCCCTGGATGCCAGGATGTCCCTGGGAAGTTGACACTTGCTGCATCTCTCCATCTCCAACTGCCATACAAGCATTGAGACCAAGAGATGCTCCACCCAGATGCAGCTTCTGTTCAGCTGGCCTTCAGTGACAGTACTGGTGTGGAGGACCCATGGAGTACCCTTTGCTCCCGTGTTTACCCAACCCCACCCAGCAGCCATGGGCTGGGGACTATGTTAAGTTCTGGGCTTAAAAGATCCAGGAAGAAACAGCCCCTGCCCCCCAGAAGCATTGGTCAGAACCGGGGTGACAGCTGCCCTAGGCCAGGAGTCCTGGGAGAAGAGGAAAGAGATGGAAGTCAGACAAGGTGCAGGGTGTATGTGGCTCCCCACAAAGTCCCTGGCACAGCAAGCAGCATTGGAGATCTTGCCCTTTGAAGGACAGGCAAGACATACCCAGACTACAAAGGTGTGAAGGGCATCACAAGCAGAAGGAAGAGCAAGGAGGGAGTCACAGAGTCTCCTGTGATGTGGGCAGTGCTTGTGGCTTGGTGTGGCCTGGGTGCAGGGCTGGGGTGGAGGGTGTGCTTGAAGGTGAGCCTTGGCATCTCCTGGGGCTATGTGTCATGGCCAAAAGCTTTACTTGTCAGTGTCCACCATCAGTAGGGAGTTGTGGTGGTCTTTCCAGGTAGGTGTTGGGAGCTCTGCAAGTGGGACAGACAGTCTCATGGGGAAGACTCACTGGCTGGTGATGGTGACACTGGGGCTGTCGATATTGGCCACTATGATGTCCACCCCTGGCTCTTCATCCTCACCCTTGGCTAAGGCCAGAGCAGCCCCAGGAAGCTCTCCTTGGCCTTGGTGAGCAGGAGCCACACCAAGTGAGTGAGCCTGCCCATTCAGCTGAGGTGGTGACATCCCCCCACATGGGAGCCCACGGGTCCCAGCCAGGACAGGATGCAGGTGAGCTGTGCCCTCATCTCTTCCTGAGTAAATGGCCACAGCTGCCCTAGGCTGACTCTGCAAAGGAAGTAGGTGACCACTGTGCTCCCTGTGTGACTTTGTGCCTAAGCCAAAGACCCTGGATGCCTCTCCTGAGCAACCACTTCTCAGGAGCAAACAAGGAAGAGGACTGGTGTCTGGGGTGTGCGGTGGCCCTGCCTGGAAGGAGGGCAGCTGCTTCTGCAGACAGCACTGCAGACAGGATCTGGCCGCCTCCTGTGCCCTCCTCCCTCCTTGAGAACTGCCCCCAGCTGGGACAGGCAATTGGTTATCCACACTAAGATGTCAGCAAGATCCCATTACTGTTCCCATCCCAGGACCTGGCCAAGCTGGACTTGCCCTGCCTAGAGGAGTCCAGCCCCTGTCCACATGTCCCCTTCCTACAGGTTTTGAAGGACTTGGGGAAGGATACCTTTTAGTGCATTTGCTTACAATATTTTCATTGTCTTCCAGTGCCAAGACTCTGGGCTCCAATGATCAGAACGATGTGACACTTTCCAATCTAGCAGAGGGAATAAGGCGTGAACACAGGGTGGTGATTCAGGTGACATGTGACGAGCCCATGTGAGGTGCAGGTGCTTGCTGCCATCATGGGACTCCAGACATCTCACAGGAGCTCCTTGGCCCTGGGCCATAACGTGTGAATATTATCCAAAGTTGGGGATGTGCTGGTGCATTATGGGAAGGGACCTGAGGAGGTGACAATGTGACGAGCTGGCTCAGAGAAGCAAAATGGGCCTGTTTGGTCAGGAAGGAAGTGTTTGGAGAAGAGGCCAGGAGAAAATATTGAGGAACCAGACTGCATGCTGGTGGTTGTGGATGTGTCAAATGCATGCTGGAGCCTGGCCTCTGCTGGGTGGCTGTGGGAAGCCCAGAAGAGGCCCTGCTGAGCAGGGCCCGCACGCCCAGGCATCCTGGAGGAAATTGTCCTGGCGCTGGGGGACATCTGCATTAGAGAAAGGAACCAAGATGTCAGCAAGTGGGAATGAGCAGCAGGCCAAAGGACAAGGATCTGTGTCAGTGGGGAGCGAAAGAAGGATTGGCTTCAGAGAAGCAAGAGCCCTGTCACCATGCTGGAGGAGGCTGCCCCTTGGGAAATGCTGGGATCCTAGGGTGGGGAACAGAGAGCCTGCCCAGTTACAGACTGGGCTTGTGCACCAGACAAGAGGCACCTGCTGCCCCCACAGGCTCCAAGACGAGTGGTCAGAGAGGGAAGGGCCATGCATACCATGCTTGGCTGCTCTCTGAAACCGAGGGCGTGAGCTGGTGACAGAGCAGGCTGAAGGATGGAGCAGCTTGCCAGGGCCCTTGCCCATACCTAGAGGTCCCCAAGGGTCCTCTCCACACCCTTCACCAAATATCAGTGGGCAGGATGCTGGAGCCACCAAGACTGCTGGTGGACAAGAAGTTAGAAGCCCCTGCTGACCCATTGATTTGAAAGCAAAGCAAGTTTTTCTCTGCAAACTGAAACACGCCCCCCCCCCCCTCACCATTTCCCTGTTATGCTGTGAGAAGAGGTGGGCGGGGGACTTCAGAGGCCTGGGTTGCAGTTCTGTCACCTGAACTGATAGTACTGCTGTCACACACAAGCAAGAGAAGGGGGCAGAGGGACGGTGGCCACGCTGCCCACGTTGTGCTCCAGAATCAGTGGAGACAGGACTTGCCTCCAAGGGGCCTCCTGGTGAGGGCACAGGGAGGCCCCTGCTGCCAGGGACAGCTGCCTGGCCCTGGACACACAGCCACACCCCCTACCCCTGTCTGTCTGGGGTAGCTTCAGCCTCCATTTCTGGAGCTCCCTCTGCAGCTAGCTGAAGTGAGAACCCAGTTCTGTGGCTGGAGAGAGCCTCCGGGGAGGCAGGGCCTGGTCCTGAGGGGGAGCTAGCTGGTTGTAGGTCTTCCTTCTCCAGCAGGAGCTGCCTTCCTGCGTGGGGCCCAGGACAAGGACACAAAACAAGTTGAGGATGCAGAGAAGGCGGCTGGCCCCGTACTGCCTGGACAAGCATAGCTTCGTTCACCCACAGGGCCATCTTTGAGTTTCTAACACGCAGGTTCTCACAAGCTGTGTGACCTCTGCATCCTCAGGGAGCAGTACCCACCTCCACTGGCCCCTTCTTCTTGCAATCCCATCCCACATCGTGTGAATCCTCCAGTTTAGACACCTAGGCTCTTTCCTGGCCAACCCGGCCACCCCTCGGCTTGGCTGCCCCCAGCCACAATGCTGACAAAAGACCTACGCTGTTTGGACTGGGAAGTGCACAGTGCTGGGGTACCCAGGGAAGTGGGGTGTAGGTTCAGGTGGGCACTCCAGGTAGCCCCGAGGAGAAGGCTGTGGCTGGAGGAAGGCCATGGCTAAAACTCACCCTGCCAAGGTGGGGAGAATCCCTGTTACCCAGGCCCTGGCCCAGGGATGGAAAGGGAAGCCAAAAGAACATTCTGAGGTTGGCTTTCAAGCAGGTATGGCTCACAGGTCAGCGTCAGTCAGGCACGCTTGCTAACTTAACAGTGCCTCCAGTCTCCCCAGTGGTATTCAAGAGGAGAGCAGCGTAGGTTGTCCACCTGGGTAGTCTTGTCTGTTCCCCTGATTTGCAGCAATGTGTCGTAATGACATCTACTCCCAGAGCTGCCTTCCCTGACTGTCGGGCATGTCCTGCTGGACAAGGTCCTACCTCCCTTGCAGAAAAGGCTGAGGCAGGAGATGGCTGGACGCAGCTGGTGTCCCCCCTGCAGTGCAAGGTCAGTGGGGAGGGGGTTTCAGACCCTAGCTTTTTCTCCCAGTGACCATTCTTCACTTGTCATAGGCCATTTTTCTCCTGTGCTTCCCCACCCCAACCCTCTCAAAGCTGCTTGTTCTGTGAAGGTCTCTCCTCTCTGCAAGCTCACCTTCCCATCCCACAAAGGTGAGAGGCTCAGCCAAGGAGGATATAGCTCTGCTCACCTGGTGAAGGCTCATAGCCCACTGCTGACCTGAGCAGCGTGGGGACCCCAGGGGCTACGGGTGTCAAGGGTGCATGCTGACCTGGAGTCTCTTCGGGAAGACGGCACTGCCAGACCTGAGCTGCTGGTGCTGGCCTATGACCTGTCTTATTCTTACTGGGCAGAGGCCTCTTGGGGTGGAGGGAAGTCGGTACTACAGATGCTTTCATTCTGAGGGATTTTTCCTCTTTAGAAGATGGGAGGGGACATGGCATGTCAACTCGTCAACAGTGATGCATCTGCGCACAGCTACTGGCTAAGAGGGGCTGCTCAAGAGTGTCCATGCCTGTCCTTTCTCCTTTGGGAACTTGCTAGATACCAGAGTGGCATGAGATGAGAGATAAGCCCACCACTGGCCTGAGAGTGCTCATCACACTGAGCTCTAAGTGGGCTGGGGTCATCTGTATGGAAGGGTCCCAGGATGCACATCTCCTGAAGCTCAGCCAGCCCATGAGGGAACACTCTGTGTGGCCCTGGCTTCCCACAAAGGCACTTCAGTCCAGCTCCACAGAGGGGGTCTTGGTGTTGGGTATGGTGGACCTGCCAGAGGTGGAATGGAGTCTGAGCTGTGGCGCAGGCCTCCTTCTGAGCCCACTCCTGAGCCAAGGCCAGCCCACTCCTGAGCCAAGGCCAGCCCACTCCTGAGCCAAGGCCAGCACCTACATCCAAAATCAAAGACTGATCCAGAAAGAAAGCCCCAGTCTACTGTGTGGCACAGTGAGGTGTGGAACAGGGAAGACAGGGTGACAGGAAGAGTGAGAGGAGCTTCCTTGAGGCAGAGGAGGAATTGCTGGCACTGGCATTGGGTCCTGTACTGTCCACTTATGTCCAGTCCCTCCCTCTGTCCCCATACCAACCCTGGGAAGTTGGCACCCATCTCCAAAAGTGGCTGAGGACCCTGAGGCTCAGCGAGGGTAGAGGAGCCTTCTGCTGGTTCTGAGCGCACTTTGGTTAGACAAGAGCAAGTATCTGGATGTGGAAGAGGTGATCAGCATGGGATGCAGTGGACTGCACCTGAGTGTCACGGCAAAGGCTGTCTAAGAATCGTGTTTTGCAGGCGTCATTAGAATAATCCAAACGTTGTTCTACTGATGAAAATGCATTACTGTCAATAAAATCCTCTTTAAAATATCTGTGACTGTGAGCATGACCTCTAGACGTCCTTGGGGTCAAGACAGTGGATGCAGAGCACCCCTCGGTCCTGAGATGGTGTAGCTTTTGCCTGTCCTCGTGGGGTCTGTGAGGTTGAATGGACCCTGGGGTGGTCCAGGGCTTTGTGGGACTAGATGGGCAACCAGTGGGGTCCAAGTGCAGGGCTGCACTTTGCTCTACTCAAAAGCAAGAGCAGGGGCTGTCACCGGCAGAGCGACAGACAAAGGCCTGACGGGTAAACTCAGTCTTGAGGCTGCAACAGGAGGCTCATCCAGGCAGGTCCATGTAGTAAGAAGTTTTGTCCCTGTCCAAGAAATACATCGAAATCTGAGCAGGGCAGAGCATCCCGGGAACATTTTCAAGAGTGAACTCTTAGTGGAAACAGCATGCAGGGACAGCAGTCTGGGTTTTGGTGCTTATTTAGAGTCAAATTAAAAATGGGTGCTTATGTCACAAGTTGGTCTTTGGTGAGAGCCCGGTCACCAATCCGGAGAAGGGAAGGGTGGTTTATGGAAATTGTTTAGATTCATATTTCTAGGGCTTTCCTGGCCCATTTCAATGAATCATTAAAACATCTGTTTGTGACCTTCTTGGTCCCCCTCTTTGTTCTACCTGGAAGGCTGGTTGGGGAAAGATGGCTGATACATTTGGGGAAGTTTGTGGGATTTGCTTGAGTCAATACTTGGGGCCCTGTTGTGTTGAAGAGTTGGAACCATGAAAATTGGGCTGGAAGACAGAGTTAGAAAGTTTAGCACTGCCAAATTTACAAAGGCAGGTGGGGTCCTCCCCCTGGAGGACTGGAGATGGGGCTCCATCTCTGGGGGTTGGAATGGCCCAGTCTGTGGCTGAACCCAGGAGCTTCGGCAGTTCCAGGTGGAGCTTGGCTGATGGTCACGGCCTTCTGCTCTGATGGGATCATCCCAGCTAGGCAGAGAAGTCACTGTGTGTGGGCCTTGACCCATCCAGGGGCGGGCAGGAGCTCTAACATGTCACCAAGGAAGAATGGCAGCAGCCTGCCAGTTATGTCTGTTATGACCACAAGCTTCTTCTCCAGGCCAGCTGTGATCAGAGTCTGCAGGAGGGTCATCCCTGTCTTTTCTTCCCCTGCAGTGACCTTGGAGCAGTTCTCCCAGGCGGTGAGGAGCTGTCCAGACCCCCAGGACCAGGCTTTGTTAATGAAGGTAGGTTATCAGATAAAGCGCTGATTTCCTTAAAGCCTCCAGCGTTTTTATTGCCCTGAGGAGAGTTCTGTTTTTACAAGCGGGAGTAAATTTATCATCTCTGAGTTTTGTGCTCCATGGGGATACACTTGTCATCTGCAGGTGGGAGGGCTGCTGGTTAATGAGCACAACTGGAGTGCAGAAGTGACAGCAGAGTGGGTGTCACCTCCTAGCAGGGAATCTGTTGAATTCTCCAGAGGGCCCAGTTGGTTCTATTTAAACTCATCTGACAGTCTTGGTTCCTTTAGCAGATTTATGAGGCTTGGCCAAATTCCATGTCTCCCTCTGTATTTTTTAATTAAGACAAAGGATTCCCTACATTCCCAGCCGGCTACATCCTCACCATTAGATGCTTCCTATTAACTGTTGGGATGGGCCTCTCAAGTCAGAGGTTCCTTGCCCTTGAGCGCAAAACAGACTTCTCTTCTCGGTAACAACTATTTTATTTCCTTCCAAATGACAGGAGCAGAGGTGTGGGTGCCACCTATACTCAGGGTGCACAAGTGGCCTGCATGAATTTAGTTAAAGCTTTGTCTTGGAAAGCAGAGAGCAGTGGAGAGCCGCCCTTCCACTGATGACTAACACTCCCATTTTCACCTAGAAACTGTGGGCACATGTTTCCATGAGGTCACTTCCATTCAGCACCATCAGGAAGCTGCGCGCACCAGGAATTGCAGCTCTTCACCCAAACACCAGCTTCTTTGCCAGGTGTCCTCTGACTTTAGAAATGAGTGGAAAAAATAGGGTGTCACCATAAGGGATTTTCAACTCATTTGCCTAAGATGTGATATTTTGGGTTGCTTTTTTTTTTTAAGCTTTCAGTGATGTTGATTTCATAATAAAGAGGGGTTGCTGATCCTAAGCTCTGGGTTTGTCCAGGAGACCCACTTCATAGCACACCAACCTGGCAGTCCTGGGTGTATGGCACACCAAGCTGACATGGCAGAGATTCGACACATGGGCATTTCTTGCTGTTCTGAGGTGTCCCACATTAAGCTCTCCGTGCCCTGCCCTGAGCTCCTTCCCTTCCAGCTGTGGGCCCTGGACACTCACCTCTTCACCACAACTCATGTTCAAGGTGATGGAGAACACAGGGCCTTTGGTTCTTCCTTCCAATCCTGTCCGGCATTCCTTCTGTCTTGCTCCTTCATGCTTTTTCCTTGCTCTCCTCTTTCTGTCCATCAAGACCCAATCTCAGGAGGCGAAACTCCTGTGCCCTGCTTGGTACTAACCGTGAGCCCCAGCTGAATGTTACATGGGAATCTCAAGGTGGCATGGGGCAGAGGGGAGAACCCACAGCCTGGCTCAGGATCTCACCCAGGGCCTGCCTCTAGCTGTCCTCGTGGTTGCACTATTTGGGACACTGCAGCCCGCTCATCTGGAGGGAGTGAGTACAAGCAGATGCCACCCGAAGTTCCCTCTTCCTCTCACAGTGTCTCACCCTTCTGCCTCTCATGCCACCCATGATGCTTGCTTAGAAACTAAGCTAGGGCTTGGGAGAAGAAGGTGAAGATGGCCTGGGATGTACACGGCATACAGTAGCTTGTGTCTTCTCCACAGTTTCTGCAGACCGTGGGACCACGGTCACCAGGATGATGTCTTCCGGTGTTTTCACAGTATTCGCAGACACCTGAAGAGGCACCATCAAAGAAGTTTCGCTGAGCAAAATGTGTGCTCAGTTCATATAGACCGAAACCATTTTGTGCTTTTTTTCAGGAGATTGAGGTTTTTTTCATGTCACCTTTGGGAGGCCGCCACGTGGGTGGGACAGTGGTGTGCAGGATTTGTGTAGATGTGTGAGAGCACTGGGAGCGATGGTACACCGTTCTGACTGCCGTCGCCTGCTGTCTGCTGTTTGCACCAGTGCACTTGGCAGACTCTCTGTAATAAGTTTAAATATCCAACTCAACCTCGTGAGAACATGTTGGCAGCAAAAACAGCTCTGGGCCAAATATGATATTTTTTTAAATTATACTTTGCATACTTATTGTCACATCCCTGCGTGGTCAGATAACAGCCCCGGGTGGCTGTGAACCATGCAAGGCTTGTTAGTCACACCCTGGTCTGAGGGTCCTGTCCTGTAGACTCACAGCACCTGCTCCTCTGGGACTCAGTTTCCCCATCTTCTAAGCAGAGGTCAAGTCTATTACTGTCTTGAGGTTTTTCCCATCACTGCAGCCCAGGGAAGGAGCAAGGAAAGAGGCCCTGAAGGGCAAACCTCCTGTCACTCGGGGTTACCTTTCAGCAAGATTTAACTGTTATTTGAACCACAGAAAATGCTTAGATTCCACAAATTTCTGATTGGGTCCAGTTCACTTTTATCCCCACTCCTTCCTGTCTCTTCACTCAGTCATGGTCCTTCATGCCATTCTGTCTCTTTGGTCCCTGGGATAGGCTTCCCTGTCCTGCAAAACCTGCTGGTCCTCAGCTCCACCCACCACTCCCGATGACAGCAGGTCTCACCCGTGCTCTAGGTACATCCAGGTGTGTTCAGCATGTGCGCACCCCATGGGAGCCTTGGAGCACCCTGGCTTGCTTGCCAGGGCTGCCATCACCCACTGCAGATCTCTGGGGTGGTCTATGGCACCTCCCAGGCCTGGAGCTGCTGCACTAAACTCCAGGTATGACTCTGTCCCCTGCAGCATCTTTCAGAGCCATCCCTCTCCTTCTGTCCCAGAAACAGCCCCTGGACTGGATCTCTTAGCACAAATTCCAGTCTCCACTCTGCCAGGACCCAGCCCAGGTCACTCTTATCTCCCTCAGCCTAGTGCCCTCTTCTGATAAAAAAGAAGGCATGTAGCTGACCCCAGGCCCTTCCAGCATCCACACCCTACAAATACGTGGCTGGACGATGCCTGCAACCTCTGACTCTCAATGTGCTCAGCATCAATCAAAGTGACCTTTCCCACCTTCCTCTCTTCTTCAGGTTCTGCCAGGTGAACTAGGAACCCCATGTCCTACATGTCACTTTCTGGATCCATTTCTAGTCCTGACTATCCCTCCTTTGAAAAAGGATTATTGAGGAATTTATCCAAACTGGTATACTTTTGTGAGTGGAAGGGACCATCACTAAAAATTCAACTGGGATGGCAGGCATAGCCCCAACTGTCCCAGGCAAGCCAGCCGATGGGGGTCAGCCCCTTTTGGAGTCAAGTCCAAAATCCTTCCCTCCATCAACCAGCCCTGCTTTGCCTCACAGGCTTCTCTCCCAGCACTTGGTCGAAACTCCCTGCCCCTACTCCCACCAGGGTCATTTCCTCTTAGAAATTGCACCTTCTTTGTAAGAGAGCAGAGGGCAGGAAGACAGAGCTCTAGGTGCCAATCTGCATTTGGACTCCCATTTTCTAAACTGAATATAAACAATGGCACCTCCTCATTTTGTTCTTGCACATCTGGGAGTTTCTGGCACATCTGGCAGCAGCTATTTGCAATCTGAGTAGGAGAGAGCAGCCTAGTGAGGCCCTCAGTTGTACTACCACTCTTGGAGGCCATCACCTGCAGGCCTCCCTGCCTCCTTTGGACAAGCTGGAGATGTGAGTAGGATGTTTGGGGGACAGTGGCCCTTCCTGTTGAGTGCTTTTCCCCCAGCTTAGGTGACAAGAGGTAGGGCCGAGGGAGCTTGGGCTGATGTGTTAGCCTGGATCAAGACAGTAGCACAAGCCCTGGAGAAGGGCCCCCTGGATGCTCCCTGTGCTGCAGCCCCTGGAGCAGGCCCAGCCTGGCCACCCCACCTGAGGCCTCTGGCTAGAGGCACCCGTGAGGGTGAAAACAGGCCTTTCTGGAGGTGGCATCTGACATCATGCCACACTTACTGTGGAAAAAGTAGCAGAAAACAGCTGCTTATGAAAATAAGGAAATAAATAAACAGGTATCCAGTGGCTGGTCCAGCCCACTGTCTTGCATCTTTGCTCCCAAAATTGCAGACCCAGGGCGGGGCTGCCATCCAAGTGCTCACCCTGCTCCCTGTGGAGCACTGCCTGGCTGGTGGCCAGATCAGGACACTGTGGCCTGAGGGGACATGCAGAGCACTTTTTCTATCTGCTAAGATAGGAAAGCCAGCAGTCTGTGCCAGGCCTCCTGGACTTGGTGATCCTGGTCACCAGGTGTTGAGGCCCAGGTTGAGCAAACCTGCAGAGATGGTTCCCCAGGGAGGCTCCATCGATGGGGGATGTAGAGGGCTGAAAGACACTGGAAGCTTCTTTAGCATTTTTTACCACCCACAGCATTAGAGCTGCCCCAGATGCATGGAGGCACCTGGGCAGCTGTGGGAGGAGGATCCCAGGCCTCCCTCACATGTGTCCTCTCACCACCACCCTCTGACCACATGCAACCGTTTTTCTGTCTAAGGATGTTCTAAGAAACCAGGCTCACTTTTCAGTCCTTCTGAAAGCCCCAGATCTCCAAGTGACCCACACCCTGCCCCTTCAGCCCTCCCAACTGACCCAATCCAGCTTCTTTCCAGAGGCAGGCATTTCTCTCTGGCCTGCTGGAATTCTGTCTGAAACAAGGGCCTTCCTGTGGAACGCAGTGGCTTCCCCTTAGCCCGGAAGGACCAAGCTGGGGAGAAAGGGAATTTTCCACATGACCGCTCCACTGCCTCACCCCCCTCAGGATGCTCAGCAAGCTGACTGTCTACTTTTCTTCAATTGTCATTGTCACAAAGATTCTTTCTGCCTCACTTCTCCCAAAGTCCTCCTCCCCCGCCCCCCATGTTGCCAGACCGAGGAACGGCCGGTGAGCCATTGGGTACCCAGCACGGGGCATGTCCACACAGGTGCCTTTTGTCTGCCTGGTGCTTAGAGAAGGCCCCAGTGCCTCCAGTTCCCGCAGGGGTGCCTGCCACAGCAACCAAACCTCCAAGCAGGGCACTGGGGGACTGTCCCAGCCTCGCAGGCAACTAGCAACAGCCAGTTGAGCCTGTCAAGTGGGCGAGGTGGGTTTTTCCCTCTTTCCTGCATTCTAACTGCTCTTTCTTCCTTTTCTCAACACGTGTAGGTGGTAGCTAGTTTAAGCACCAAACCTAGCAACCAATGGTTAATCACAAGTACCTCCCATCATACACCAGCTAACTGTGATGTCCTTTCTGCAGGCAGCCCCTCTCATGTGCAAGGACCCCATCTTGGCCCTGTGCCTTAGAGAGCGTCCTCTGCCTCCAGGCAGCAGAGGCTTCCCTCCGTCTCTCAGGTTGAGGCCCTCAGGGCTGCCTGCATGGGCCCCACATCCTGTGTGTACTTCAAGCATGCCCACGGCCACCAGTCAGGCATCTGTGGCTGGTCATGGGATCAGCCTCCCACACAGAAAAAGGAAGGGTCTCATTTGGAACTTGACTACCTTTCCAAATCTGGTCCAAGGTGAACAGCCAGTCCAAGTTCTGAATGTTGAAGGCACAGAAAGTCAAGGTGATGGGGTGTGTGGTGCTGGAACATAGCCTTTGCCCCCTGTCCTGGTCCCGCCACCTTCTCACTCCTTGTAAGTAAGAGATACACAGAAAGAAGGGTGTGTGTGGCTGTGGTGTTCCTAAGAGCAGGTGTTGGACAAATGTTGGCTGAGCGTCTATTATGTGCTGGGTAATGTTTGTCTAGTCCGGGGCTCACTTGAAGAATTATATTTCAGTGTTTGTGTACTTGATAAGGGAAAGAAACTTCTGATGACTGAGAAATCAGGTTTCAGACCCAACTCTGCAGGAACAAATGGTTCTCATTCTTGGACCTCTTTGACATGGGGACCCCCTTCATACTTGGAAGTCTCTCCACAAGTGCCAAGGTTCCACAGTGCTCGACCTAAACCAGCACCCCCAAAATCTTTGCAGCAATTATTTCTCCTGATGAAACTTTAATATTGGAAAAGAATCTTTGGTGTATAGAATTAATTTGTAACTCGAAGGAATAACTATCTAATGTTGAATGTCAGGCTCCACAATGAATAGGTAGAAGAGTTGCTTTGGTGGCCATCTACACACACCTGCTACTATCCCACTTTCAAAACCTGTATGTGTGCCTATGAAGTGTCGGGTACTGCGCTAGGTACTGGGGTGCAAATATCCATAAGTCATGGTCCTTAACTTCAGGTGAATCCCTGATGAATAGGTGAGACAGACACATCATTGCATCCCAATAGACAAGCACCTTAGAGGGGGCCAAGTCCACAGAGAGAGGAAATTGAGGGTGCTAGGGAACACTCCACTGAGCACCCTACTCAACATGGATTTAGGAAGGACTCTCCAGAGAGGTGGCATCGAGTTAAGTCTCCATGTCCCTGCAGGAAATTCAATTTAACCAACTGTGTGGGTTCCATGGCGCTTACTAGTAGAGTTGATGTGACACGTTGAGTTCTGAGTTTTCCATTTATAGAGTGTTTCAGGTGCACTGATGCAAGCCTTGAGAGCTGACTGCTAAAACAGGGGTCTCAGACAGCTTCCTCTCCAGAAGCTTCCATTCCTGTTCTGTGCATTTCCCAAACTGACCTTCAGAAATCTTGAAATTGCAGCATTCAGTATTCCTTCCTTGGGTTTCTGATTTTCCTGTGCTAACATCAGAAGCCATGGTCAGCTAAGAGTCACTCTAAGGTTGCTCTGGGAGTACCAGAGGCCAGGGATGGAGAGGGAGAGGGGTGCAGAGGGATTAGGAGAAGAAAGGCAGGGAAGTTTGCCATCTTGGAACAAGGGGATCCACTCTGCTATGGGAGAGTCTGCACTCCATCCTGCTCCTCCATAAAGATCTCCTCTCAGGAGAAGTGGGCCATCATGTGGAGTGGCCTCCATGTACCTTGACACCAGAGGGGAGCATATGAACACATGGTGGCAGCAGTAGGTGTGGGCATTACGCCTGCTCTGGCCTTTGACGCCTCATTGTCAAGCTTGTGTCTACGTGGGGAACTAGCTGGGGAGCAGAGGCCCTCACGTTTGGAAATGCAGTGACCTACCCCAGCATAGAGGGCACACTCCTCGAGGAACTGCCCAGGAATAACTGCACAGAACCTGTGGAGGGCAGTGCCTCCCTAACAGCTGTCCCTGTTTCTCTGTGCACAGTTCAGGGGGGCAGATTTAATCTCAGGCTGATTTAGAAGACAGGAAAGGAGGAGAGGAAAGTACTGGAGACAAAAGAAAATCAGTAGGATTTGCTGGACATGGTATATAGGAAACTTAGAGCCGAATTTGGTCCTAGGAGACTAAAGTTAGTGGGAGGAGAGAACAGAGCGTGGCTGACACTCATCACCTTTGCCTTGTAAGCAGAGATCAAGATGCTGAAGTGCCCAGGAGACACCTGCTTTGCACTTACCCAGGGTGCAGAGAAATTCCACGGGAGTCTCTGTGTGTGGATTCAGGCTACCAGACATTGGCAGACTTACCAGTGGCCAGAGGGATACACGTTTCCAGCACACAGTGAAGGGGATATTAGTGCAGACATTATAGGAGAAGTCGTGCTGGATGGGCTGGGAAGGCAGCAGAACCCAGCACCCACCCCAAGGAAACTCTCCGCACACAACCAGCCATGTTACACTCTGATTCAAAACTGGAGGTGTTACCAGATTTTACAATTTCTTCTCTCGGCACCTGCCTAACTCTTCCTCTTGTCCTTACTAAATTTTAGCTGCTTTAATTTTAGTTAGTTTTTTTTTTTTTTTTTCTGGGTTAGGGATTGAACTCAGGGCCTTGTGTTTGCAAGGCAAGCACTCTACCAACTGAGCTATATCCCCAGCCCATAATTTTGGTTAATTTTGTAATGTTCAAACATCTATTGAAAAAAATCAGCAAGCAAAACACCATGGATAGCAACTAAGAGATGGGGGAAAAAGAGAAAGATTGGTTTGGTCAACTGCCTCCCTTCACCAAAACCCAGAAAATTCCTGGCATGCAGGAAGTGAGGCAAGGAAGAAGAAAATTAGTCTAAATTAGATGCCAGGAAAATGGGGGAGGGGGCAAGTAGGAGCAGCCCATTGATAATTGTTGGATTAATATTTTACATTTCAAAAAACTTTCCCAGTGAAGATAGGATTGAGCCAGTTATATAAATAAGGTGAGATTAAGTAAAAGACCCGCCCGGCCCGGTGGCGCACGCCTGTAATCCCAGCACTTGGGAGGCTGAGGCAGAAGGATCACAAGTTCAAAGCCAACCTCGGCAACTTAGTGAGGCCCTAAGCAACTCAGTGAGACCCTGTCTCTAAATAAAATACAAAATAGGGCTGGGGATGTGGCTCAGTGTCCGAGTGCCCCTGAGTTCAATCCCCAGATCCAAAAAAAAAAAAGAGTAAAAGACCCTTGGATTGGATAAAAAATGAAACTCAACTACATGGTACATATAAAACATGCAGATGCTAGCTCCCAGGGAGACCAGGGTGTACACACTCATTCCTCATCTGCCTGCTTAGTACAGTGAGCATTCTGGACATTAGATACAGAACAGATAGAAGCAGATGCTAGCTACACTGGTGGTGCAGCCTGTAGTCCCAGCTACTCAGGAAGCCCAGGCTGAAGGACTGGGATTTGAGCCCAACCTGGGCAACATAGTGAGATCCCATCTCAAATATAAAAAGACTAAAAGGAAGGGATTCGAAGATAGGTAAGCTAGGAACTTCCTGTCCCAAGGAATAACACAGCAAGAAGTTCTCTGTTTGCCTCAAATAACCTGGAGTTGCTGAAGAAGCTGGCAACCTGGAAAAGCATTCTGCACACAGCAGAAGAGAAAGAAGGAGAAGGAGGAAAAGAAAGAGCTGCTTAAAGAGACAGAGGCCCCACTCCTTGGCCTATACCCAAAGGACTTAAAATCAGATTACTGCAGTGATGCAGCCACATCATAGTTGCTCAATTCACAATAGCTAGATTGTGGAACCAACCTAGATGCCCTTCAATAGATAAATGGATAAAGAAACTGTGGTATATATACACAATGGAATATTACTCAGCCATAAAGAAGAATAAAATTATGGCATTTGTAGCTAAATGGATGATGTTGGAGACTGTTATGCTAAGTGAGATTAGCCAAGCCCAAAAATCCAAAGGCCGAATGGCCTCTCTGATAAGTGAATGATGATGCATAATGCGGGGTGGAAGGGTGGCAAGAATGGAGGAAGGATAGATGGCATAGAGGGAAGGGAGGAGTGGGGTTAAGGTGAGGGGGTAAGAATAATAACAGAATGTGTGACAGACATCATTGCCCTGTGTACATGCATGAATGCACAGATGGGGTGACTCTACTTTGTGTACAACCAGAAAAACAATAGCTGTACTCCATTTGTGTTCAATGAATCAAAAAATTAAATTAAAAAAAAAGAGACAAAGGCTTTTGAGAAATAACTGCTATAGTGGCCTCACTTTCACCCATGCCAGGAAAGGCCAAGTGGGAAGTATAGACTTCCACACTCAGGGGATTATAGCAAAGCAATGCAACCCCTTATTGGGGTGGTATCAGAGGAGGCCTAGTAGGAAGCTGGAGTTTTTATCATTTTTATCTCCACTTGGCAGTAACAAGACCTCCCATGCCTCCCTGCCCCATTACAAAGTCTTTGGAAAACACCTGCAGAGTGGACTTCTTACCCAGCAGTCACAAGCCCTTTCTCCCCACTGTAGTGATGCCAGAAATATCTCTACCTCCCAGTGTAAGGAGGCCTCCCCCAGTAGTGTCTGCAGAGGTCTTGTGCTTCCTCCCGACCTTGGCTGTCAACCGGCTGCTGTGGACCTCCTCCTCCTAATGGAGCAGTATGGCCAGAATTCAGGTATGATTTAAATAAGACCCAGAATCTCATCATAAAATATCCGAAGTGTGCAAATTTCCACCAGAAATCATTCCTAACACCAAACACGGGAATATCTCAAACTGAATGGAAAGAAGACAACAGACAGCAACATCAAGACGACAGTGATGTTAAAACAATCTGAGAAAATTTTATATCAGCAGTTATACAAATATTTCAGTGGGTAATTATGAACATGCTTGAAAAAACAGTAGAAAGTATCACCAAGGAAATAATCTTAGGAGATAAATAGAAAGTAAAAACAACCACCAGGTAGAGTGGCCCCTGCCTGTAATCCCAGTGGCTTGGGAAGTTGAGGCAGGAGGATGGCAAATTCAAAGCCAGCCTCAGCAACTTAGAAAGGCCCTAAGAAACCTAGTAAGACCCTGTCTCAAAACAATAAATAAAAGGGCTGGGGCTGTGACTCAGTTGTTACGTACCCCTGGGTTCAGTCCCTGGTACAAAGAAAAGAAGAGAAGGGAAGGGAAGGGAAGGGAAGGGAAGGGAAGGGAAGGGAAGAGAAGAGAAAAGAAAAGAAAAGGGAAAAGAGAAAGAAAGAATGAATCAACAACCAAGTGGAAATGTTAGAACTGAAAAAAAGTAATGTAAAAATCTCAACAGCTGAATGGAGAGGCAGGAGATACAACAATAGAAATTAATAAGAGAAAAGAGACTGAAAAAAAAAAAAAAAAGAAAAGAACAGCTTTGGGAACTTAAGAGACTACAACAAAAGATCTAGATTTGTGTCATCAGGCTTCCAGAAGGACAAGACAAAGAAAGTGGGTCTAAACGGTACAAAGAAATAATGTGTTAAAATACTCAATTCGATGCAACACATATACCTGCAGATTCAAGAAACTAAGCTACAAACAGGAAAAACCCAAATAAATTCACACCAAGACACATCATAATTAAAATTCTCAAAATTAAAGACTAAGAAAACTCCTGAAAGCAATGGGATAAACATTTTACCCATAGGAGACAACAATCCCAAGAACAGCAGATTTCTCATCAGAACCCACAGAGGCCAGAAGAAAGTGACAGGACATTTTTAAAGCATCAGAAAAAAATAACTGTCAACCAGAATCCTCTATCCAATGAAAATATCCTTCCGGAACTAAGAAGAAACCAAGGCGTTCTTAGAGGAAGGAACACTAACATAATTGGTCATCAGGATTCCACAATGAAGAGTGCATGAGAGTTCAAGCGGAAGGGACACGATGAGCGGAGACATTGGGGAACTTCAGGAAAAAAGAAAATACAATCAACAAAGAGTGTATTCAGTCCACTTCCCTTCTCCATTTGGGTTTTCTAAATTGTGTTTGACAATCGAAGTGAAGATTGTAATATTGTCTGGTGCAGTTCTAAGTGAGCATAGATGTTTTTTGAAGAGAAAATATTAGACAATTATTTTGTAAATGGGGAGGCTAATAGGATGTTATGGTACTAAGGACTTTTGCTCACCCTTTGCTCAATTGATTCAAGCAGATGTGATAGGTTATATATATAAAATGTAACACCTGGGTCAACTGCTCAACAGTCATTCAGAGATGTGCCATTACACATGCACAAAGCGGCATGTGTAAGCAAAAATGGAATTCAAAGAGTTGTACACAGTCAGGAGGACAAAATAGGAAGGAAGAAAAAGAGCAGGAAGAAATAGCAGCCATAGCTATACCGTTTCGATCATTCCATCAATTCAAAATCACCTAAATGCAACAGTTTGAAGACAGAGTTGATCAGAGCAGGTTAAAAATACAAACTATATGCTATCTATGATGATGAGGTGGATAGTGAAATGATGGAAAATAGCATATCACGCAAACACCAATCAAAAGAAAGCAAGAGTAGCTACATGGATAGAAATCAGCAAAGGAAATAACCAGAGCCCGATGGACATTCCATAATGACAAAAGGGTCAACCTACAAGAAATATGGAAATGCTGAATGTATGCACATCAAAATTGAGAACTATGAAATAGGTGAAGCCAAAACTGATAGAACTCAAAGGAGAAATAGACAAATCCACAACCAGAGTTAGAGACTCAACATTCATCTCAACAAGTGATAGAACAACTAGACAGAAGATCAGAATGTGTGAATGAACAGGATCTAATTGGCATTTATAGAATATTCTACCCAACGATAGCAGTACACTCTATTTTCAAGTGTTTACGGAACATAAATCAAGACAGACTCTTAACTTGAATATAAAAAAAACTTCTAAAATTTTTTTAAATCTCAAAGGAAATAAAAATATAACAAAAAGAATGAAAAATTAAAATACTTATATCAAACCAGAGGAAAAGAGTTAAAACAGTGCTGAGAGGGGAATTTATAGCTTCCATGAAAATGAGGAAGAAGGAAAGGAAGGGGAAGGGAAGGAAATTAACTCCTGGAATTAGTAAACGAGTTCATGAAGGTCACAAATACAAGATCAACATGAAAAGACTAATTACATTTCTATCTACTAGTAATGAACACTTGGACACCAAAATTTTTAAATTCTTAAAAAAACCATGTGCCATTTCTCATTTGGTAGGTCTAAATCTAGCAAAACACACATAGGACTTGAATTCTAAAGAATTACAAAATTCTGGTGCGACCAATCAAGTAGATGCATGTAAATGGAGAGGCATCCCTCAGTCATCGCCTGGGGGCGTCCGCAGAGGAAGGATGAGACTTCTCCTGCACCAATATACAGGTTTAATGTAATTCCTGTCAACATCACAGCGAGACTTTTTTATTGCTATGGGCAAATATTCTGAAATTTATATGTGATGGCATAGAAACTAGAATAATTAAAACAATCTTGAAAAAGAATAAAGTGGGAGGCATCAGTCCATCCAGTTTCAAAAAGACCAGACTGACAGATGCATGCACATGGATAGATCAATGGACCAAAACAGGGAGAGCAGAAAAACACTCAAACAAATGTTCCCCAACTGATTTTTTTTTAAATATTTTTTTTAGTTGCAGGATACAATGTCTTCATTTTATTTGTTTTTATGTGGTACTGAGGATCAAAACCGGTGCCTCACATATGTAAGGCAAGTGCTCTACCACTGAGCTACAACCCCAGCCCCATCCACAACTGACTTTTGATGGAATGGCAAAAGGAACCACAATGGAAGAAAGATAACCTTTTCAACAAATGGCACTGTAGTACTTGGACATCTTTAAGCAAAATGAGAGGAAAAAAATTCAAGTGCAGCTGGGGCATTGGAGCTGGTAGTAGGTTGAGTTGAGATCAACACAATTCTGGGTTTTAAACAATGAGTCAGGGAGAAGAATCTGTCCAAATGCTCTTCCCATAAGTCTTGCCTCTCTGCATGAGCAGGAGTGTGGCCCTGAGTCAGTGCACCGGTCAGCTTTGCATTACTATAACAAACACCTGAGGTGAATCCACTTATAAAGAGAAAAGTTTTGTTTTGGCTCACAGTTTTGGAGGGTTCAGTCCCAGATTCGGCAGACCACTGATGGGAAGCAGCACACAGGCCAGGCCTCGGGGAAAAGAGAGAAGGCAAGAGAGTGAGAGAGAGAGAGGGCCCAGGTTTCCTGTAACTCCTTCAAGGGTGCCACCCCCACCAGAAGATTGCCCACTAGTTCCCCACCTCTTAAATTCTCCACCCAACTGTGCCAAGCTGGGGACCAAGTAGCTAACACAGGTCTTTGGGAGACATTTAAGATTCAAGCTATTGCAGCTGCTCTGCACAGTGGGTTATGCAGGAGCCCCAGAGGGGCTTGCAAAGCTGAGCTTCCTGAACCTGCTCACTGCCACAGCGCCTGGCGAGGCCCGTGCACCCTGACACCACAGGAGGAGGACAGACTTGCTGGAATGTGGCAGTCACAGGCCTCAGCGGTCGAAGTAAGGCAGTCACTCCCCTGTCAACCTGCCCTCAGGGTCCAGAAGCAGCAGGGCCCAGGTGTCCCCTCTGTCCAAGCTCATTCAGTATGCCAGTAAAAGGACGTACTGGGTTCCCCTGTCTCCTGGCGGCTTGTCGATTTGCTTCCTGACAATGCCTTTTCTGAGCTGTTCATATTCCACAATCTGGGGAGGCCCAGATGAAGCCATTTAGGTTTTTCATTAGGGCAGGAAACGGCCTGGGGTCTGCCTGTCTTAGACCTGTCTCTGCCTCCAGCCAAGTCCTGTACTTGATCCACCATGGCACCAGCATGTGGCCCATCATCCTCTCACTGTGACACTCAGTCCCCAGGAGGAGAAGCAGTTCCCCACTCCAGAACATGGTGGCACAGAGAAGCCAGCCTGGCTCCTGGGGGTCCAAGGACTTAGAAAAGATCTCCTCCTTGCTCACCTCCCTCCTGCAGCACTCTGCCACCACCCCCAAGATGAACTGGCTGCCACCCCTGCAAAGTTCCTAAAGAGAGCTTTTAAAGACACCCAAAATACCACACAGATTGGATTTTTTAATTTGGGAAATATCGCCAGGCAGTTTGGAAGACAAAGAGGCTTTGATCTCAAGCAACTTCCTCAGGGGTTCAAAAATATGACACCAAAATTGACACCCCTCTCCCCGGCTTTCAGGTAAAATATAAATAGCACTGCCTCACCTGTGGAGACCCGGAGCTCACCTGGATCTGGATCTGATGACTCAGAGGGGAGCTGGCAGGTGGACTCTAAGGACAAGCGCTTTTCTAGTCTGTCCCAATTTTCAGTCACTTTCCTATGGCTAGGAAGGCCCTTAGAAATTGCAAAGCCAATACTTTTTTGCTAATGCTGACAGAAATTCCTGAAGGTAGGAGGTAGCGCCACTGCCCATCAATTTTATAAGGCAATAATGCAACTCCCGTGTGGCTTGAGTCTGAGGCCGAAGGCAGAGCACTTCATCTCAGTGAGGGAACTGGGTTGCTGCTGGGGAAAACCGTTCTGATCTCACGCTGGTATTTCCGTGCGTTAATAAGCTTTGTTCATCTTGCCTGACATTGGAGGACCAGCTCAGTCCTGTGGCTTCATCTTCCAGCTTATTATGCAGCGTGGGCTGTGGATGTGGGCTGCCTGCTCAGCATAAATCACAGGCAACCTCCCTTTCTGTTGGTGGTCCCAGTGGGCTCAGGCTCTGGGGAACCAAGGCTCTCTGAAATGTAAACAGAGCCCCCCACCCATGCTGAGCTAGGCATGGTGGGGAACTACAAGAGGCATGAGCCTCAGTTCCTGCCTTCCTGATCCTGTTGTGGTCAGGGACAAAGTCACGTGACCTAATAATTACAGCCACAGGCGGAGTGTGCACGGTAGGGGAAACACACAAATGTGGGAACTCCAGAGGGAAGCAGCAACTTTCAGTGGAGGGGGATGGGAGGCATCATGGATGAAGTGACAGTGCAGAGGCCCTCTGAGAACATAGCCTTTCAGTTAGAGTTTGCCATCAATGAAGGTGGAGACTGGATATAGAAAATGACAAACTCCAAATGCAGTCACAGGTCACTTCAGTGGGACTCACTCTAAGAAGTACATTGTTAGGCAATTTTGTCTTTCTGCAAACATTGTAGAGTTGTTTTTACAGACCTTGATGGTACAATTCAGTCACTCCACGTGGCTCTCTGTGCAATCAAGAGATGCAGGAGGCTCCTGCTGGCCTCACGGTTTAATGCTTTTTTTTTTTTGGTACTGAGGATTGAACCCAGGGGCACTTAACCACTGAGCCACATCCCCAGCCCTATTTTATATTTTTATTTAGAGACAGGGTCTCACTGAGTGGCTTAGGGCCTAACTAAGTTGCTGAGGCTGGCTTTGAACTCTCGATCCTCCTGCTTCAGCCTCCCAAGTGCTGGGATTACAGATGTGCGCCACCGCGCCCGGCAGTAAATTGCTTTTGTAAGTAGAAGGAATGCATTCTAAAGTAATGATGGAAAGTATAGTATAGCATGCACATAAACCAGTAACAGTCATTTATTACAAAGATCAAGTGTTACTCTACATAATTGCACATCCTTTCTTGTTATGGTTTAGATGTTTGGTGCCGCCCCCCACCAAAGCTCACATGAGATAGTGCGAGAAGGTTTAGAGGAGAAACGATTGGATCATGAGAGCCTTAACCTAATCAGTGTGTTAGTCCCCTGATAGGATTAACTGAGTGGTGACTGAAGGCAAGTAGGGTGCAGCTGGAGTAGGTGGGTCATTGGGGGTGTGCCTTTGGGGTATGTATTTTGTGTCTGATGAGTGCAGTCTGTCTCTGTGCTTCCTGATCATCATGTGAGCCACTTCCATCCTCCACACTCTTCCACCATGATGTTCTGCCTTATCTCAAGCTCTGAGGAATGGAGCTAGCTGTCTATGGACTAAGACCTCTGAAACTGTGAGCCCCCAAATAAACTTTTCCTCCTTTAAAATTGTCCTTGTCAGGTCTTTTGGTCTCAGCAACTAAAAGCCTGCCTGAAACCATGCTTTTTTGTGCCTAGTAGCCTGGTAGGTTTGTTTACACCAGCATCCCCACAAATGCATGAGTACTGCTGTTCCGATGGCTACAGTGTCCCTAAGTGATGGAATTTTCCAGCTCGTTTATAATCTATGGGACCACGTGTGGTCTGTTGTTGACTGAATGTCATTAGGTGGCACATGACTTGGAGTTTTAAGATAATCAGGTATTTTAAAAAACAAAATGATCCTGCTCAGAAGTGTCTGTACTATCACTTTTGACACATGTAGATTCATGTAACCACTCCCACAATCAGGATACCATGCAACTTAGCCATCCTAAAAAAAATTATTAATGTGGTGGCTTTATAATTGTCCTCTCCCTCTTGGGATAGCCCCTGGAAACCATGAGATCGGGTCTCCATCACTAGTTCTGACCCTTTGAGAATGTCATGTAAATGGAATCACACAGGGTGCATGCTTTGGGACTGGCTCTCTCCACTCAGGACAACATGTCTGAGATTCAGCCATGGTGCTGCCAAGGCACCTGCTCACCCCTCCATTGCTGAGCAGCCAACCAATTTGTTTGTCCCTTTGCCCATCAAAGGCATTGGTTAGGTCCAGTTTGAGCATCTCAGTAGAGGTGCCATAAGTACCACACACAGGTTATTATGTGAACATACGTTTTCACTTCTCTGAGATGGAGCTGCTCAACCATGATGCTCAGTTTGGATCTTAAGTGTCCCCCAGAGATGCATGTGTTAAA
Organism: Glaucomys volans; assembly: GCA_020662805.1. Lineage (NCBI taxonomy): Eukaryota > Metazoa > Chordata > Mammalia > Rodentia > Sciuridae > Glaucomys > Glaucomys volans. The sequence continues at coordinate 67,158 of JAJEJO010005203.1, forward strand.
GCTTAGATCTATTCAGCACTACTGGGAAGTAATGGAAACTTTGAGAGCTGGGGTCTATTGGAAGGCTTCGGGTCATGGGGTTGGGGCATACCCTGGAAGGGGGCTGTGGAACCCTAGTCTCCTTCTTTCTCTCTTTCGTGTCCCAGTCACGAGGTGAACTGTTTTGCTACACCATGGGTTCCTGCCAAGATGTGCTCCCCACCTCACCAGAGGCCTGAAAGCAATGAGTCCACCCAATCATGAGCTGAAACCTCCAAAACTATGAGCCAAAATGACCCTTTTCTCTTTATAAGTTGATTATCTCAGGTATTTGTTACAGTCAGTCACAGAAAGCAAACACATTTGGCACTTCCAGCTTTAACATTCTGGACTGATACTTGATTGTGGGGGCTACTCCATTCTTTGCATGATGATTGGCAGCATCCTTGACCTTTGCCCAATAGATGACAATATAACTCCCCCAGTTTTGACAACCAACATGTCTGGACTTGGCCAAATACAAAAATCATGTGTTGTTAAAAAACAAAAACAAAACAAAAAAAACACCTCTATTGTTAGGTCAATACCCAGGGATAAATTTACTGAATCATATGAAAAATGCTTAACTTTATAAGCAACTTTATATCCCTAATGTATGAGAGATCTAGCCTCTCAGCCAACACTTGATACTGTCGATAATTTTTTTTAATTTTGCCACTCCAGTAGATTTGTAGCAACATTTCATTGTGGCATAATTTGTATTTCCCTAGTGGTTGATGATGTTGAAAATATTTCTATGCCGTTATTTGCAGTCTGCAGAACCTCTTCAGAGAAGTGTATTAAATCACATGCTCATTTTTAATTGGATAATTTGTTTGCCTCCTGTTGAGTGTTGAGAATTCTTTATGAATTCTAAATATAAATTATTTCTGGATATGTGATTAGCAAATATTCCCTCCCAATTGAGACTGTCTTCTCATTCCACTAACAGTGCCTTTTGGAGAGTAGAAGTTTTCAATTTATTGGCTCTTCCTTTGTGAGTTATGCTTTTGATGTCGTATTTAATAATTCTTTGTTTAACTTCAGGTCATGAAGATTTTCTATCATGTTTTCCTAAAAGTTTCATAATGTGTGTCAAGATTTGCTTATCTTTCAACTACTGATATTCAGTTGTTTCAACACCAACATCCCTTAAACTCCTTCTGCATCTCTGTAAAAGTCACTTGGACATATTCGTGTGGGCCTATTTATGAACTTTCTACTTTATTCACTTTATCGGTGTAGTCATTCCTTGACTATGCTATCTTTATAACTGTAGCTTTATGCTAAGCCTTAAAATCAAGTAGGGTCATTCCTCTTAATTATTTTGCAAATGTTTTGGCTATTCTAGCTTATTGTCTTTTTCATAAAAATTTTAGAATCAGATTGTTTCAGAAAAAAAAAAATTTGCTGTGATTTTGATTGGAATTATGTCAAATCTATGGGATAAGTAACAAATGTACCAGAGTAACTTACAATCCATTTTGTTTGTTCTTCTCTGATTTCCTTCATAAGCAGTTTTAATCTACATGAGCCTATTTTCTGTTGCAAATAACACAATACCACAGACTGGGTAAGCTATAAAGAAAGAGGTAGATTTGGGCTCATGGTTCAGTCCTGGGTTAAGGGACCACATTTGGTGATGACTTTCTTGCTGGTAGAATTCCAGAGCAGCACCAGTCATTGTGAGTGATAGGGAGTACATTTGTGTATCCTTTGGTCTCTCTCTCTTCTTAGAAAGCCACCAGTGTTCAATAATAAGGTTGTCACCTTGATAACCTTATCTAATCCTAATCACTTCCCAAAGGACTCACCTCTCCCCATCATAGTTGGATTAGGTTTCCACCTTTGTAATACTTCCAATGGAGATTAAATTCTAACATGAATAATGATGGGACACACTGTATTCAAACCAGAGAAATACCTAAGTATTTTATTTGGGGGGAAGTTATTGTAAAAGATACATTTTTTAAAAGTTTGCTTTTTACTTGTATGTTGCAAGTATTTAGAAATAGAATTGATATGTTACGTGTTCATCTTATGTCTTGTGACTTTGCTAAACTCAATACTGGTTCTAGAGGATTTGGGGTATTTTTTTGGAGGTTTATTGTGATTTTTCTATGCAAACAATCATGTCTGTGAATAAGAGCAGTTTATTCTTTTCCTTTTTAATTTCTATGTTTTTATTTTCTTTTTCTTGCTTTATTGCATTGGCTAGGACTTCCAGTATGATGATGAATAAGGGTGATGAGAACTGACACTAGAAATCAATAGCATAAATTGAATCTTACACAGAATGTCTTCAGGCTTTTTGCCACTAAATATTGTTTTATCTGCAGGTGTGTGTGTGTGTGTGTGTGTGTGTGTGTGTGTTTCTTACTCTTATGGTTGTCCTTATTCAGATTAAGAAAGTTACCTAATATTCATAGTTTCCTGAGTATTTTTTAAAAGATGAATGAATGTTGAATTTTTTTCAAATGCTTTTTCTACATCAATTGATATGATCACAAATTGATATGATCACATTTTTATTTTCTTTTTTAGGTTGTTAACATGATGAATCACAATGTTTCATTTTTTAGTATACAACTTATCCTCCTTTTCTAGGATAAAGTTCAATTGGTCATATGGTCTATTATTTTTTTTTAAATTGTTGCATTCATTTTGTTAACAGTTTGAAGGGAGGGTTGTGTCTATATTCATGAGAAACATTGGGCATTAGTTTTCCTCTTCTGTACTATCTGTCCAGTTTTGTTACCACACTAATGCTGGTTCATAACATGAATTAGAAAGGATACTGTCCTCTTGCATTTTCTGGAAGGAATTGTACAGAATTGTTGTCATTTCTTTTTTAAATGTTGGATGGAATTCTTCAATAAAATCATGAAAGTCTAATGATTTCTTTTTCACAAATTTTTGAAACTATGAATTCAACTTGTTTCATTTTTGTGAATATTTTGGTCATCTATTTCATCTTGTATGACTCTTAGTCATGTGGTATTCCAGGAATTCCTTCATTTAATCTAAGTTATGATTTACACGTGTGAAATTGTTCATAGCTTTCCTTCTTAATTTTCTGGTCTCCTTGAGGCTGCATGGCTTTCCCCTATTTTATTCCCGATATTGATCATTTGTACCTATTTTTATCTCTATAAGCTTGTTGGAACTTTATCAATTATATTTAATCTTATCAAAAGTTTAGTTTTGGTCTTCATTTATTTATTTCTATTTTCATTTTATTGATTTTTGTTCTTGTGTTTGCGATGTCCTTTTGTCTAGTTGTTTTGGGTTTATTTTGCTCTTTTTTTTCTAGGTTCTTGAAATGGGAGCTTAGGTTATTGATTTTAAACTTATCTCCTTTACTGTTTTAAGCATCTCCTGCTATAAATTGCTTCTGAGGACTACTTTCCCTGCACCCCATAACTATTTGTATGCTGTATTTTCATTTTTATTTTGCTCTACTTCCTTTTGAGACTTTCTTCTTGATCCTTGAATTATTTAGAAACATGTAGTTTAATCTCCAAGTGTCTAGAGATTGATTGTCCTGTTATCCTTATGCTATTGAGCCCTACTTGAGTTCTAGAGAACATACCAAGTAAGATGTACATTTTTTAATTTTTTAATTTATTTTTAAAAAATCTTTTATTTGTTCTAATCAACCATACATGACAATAGAATGTGTCCATGCATTTTGATTTTAAATCATGCATAAATGAAGTATAATCTCTCACCTTCAGATCATACACGTTGGTCATGCTGTCATGTACGTACATGAGGTATACATTTTTTTAATTGTTAAAATTTTTCTTATGATCCAGGATATGTTCTGTCTTGGTGACTGTCTCATGCACCCTTGAAAAAGAATGAGTACTATATTGTTGTTAGGTGGAGTGTCAGTAAATAGCTCAGTTCTTCAGTGTCCTCACTAGCATTCTGTCTGTCAGCTTCTATCTGCTGACATTCTCAGTTCTACTAGTGAGTTATTAATATTGACCTCTCCATTTACACTTGGGGTCTTGACTACTTATCCTCTTAGTTCTGTCTGGGCTTTGTATCATGGATTTTAAATCTCTGTGTGCACATTCACATTTTGCATTATTATGACTACTTGTATCAGTAATCTTTTTTTATTTTGGTACCAGGGATTGAACTCAGAGGCACACAACCACTGAGCTACATCCCCAGTCCTATTTCATATCTTATTTAGAGACAGGGTCTCACTGAGTTGCTTAGAGCTTTGCCATTGCTGATTCTAGCTTTGAACTTGTGATCCTCCTGTCTCAGCTTCCCAAGTCTCTGGGATTATAGGCTTGTGCCACCATGCCTGGCTTCAGTAATCTTTTTATCATTATGTAATTCACTCTTTATCTATGGAAGTTTTCTTTTCTCTGAAGCCTACTTCATCTGATGTTAATACAACCACTGTACCTTTCTTTGGATTAGTTTTTGCATAATGTATCTTTTTCCATCCTTTCATTTACTTCTACCATCATATTTGAAGTGATTTTTCTTAAATACAACTTCAGTTCTTAAAAAAAATCATTTTGAAAATCCCCGCCTTTTGATTAATATGTTTAGACTACTTACATTTAGCATGATTGCTGGTATGATTAGACTTAGGTCTGCCGTTTTATTGTTTATTTTCTGTCTCCTTCATTCACTCTTCTGTTTTATGTGTTGTATTAATTTTCTATGGTTTCTTCAACAAATTACCACAAAGTTGGTGGAATAAAACAAACAGAAATTTATTCTTTCATAGTTCTGGAGGCCAGAAGTCTGAAATCAGTATCATTAGGCCAAAATCGACATGTTGGCAGGTTCATGCCTCCTTTGAACTCCCTGAAGGAGAATCCTTTCCTTTGAACTCCCTGAAGGAGAATCCTTTCCTTTGAACTCCCTGAGGAGAATCCTTTCCTTGACTCTCCCAGGTCTGGTGGCTGCTGGCATCCTTGGCTGGTGGGCAACCCTCTCCAGTCGCTGTGTCTGTGGTCACACTGCCTCCTCCTCTCCAGACCATAGGATCCATGTGATTACATTTGGGACCCACTGAATAATGCAGAGTAATCTCTCCACTTTAAGAATTTTAACTTGATCACACTTACACATACCCCTTTTTCTTATAATGTTTGCAGATTCCAAGAATTAGAATTTGATCTCTTTGGATGACTGTTTGACACACACCCTTTTTTGGACTACTTGACTCTCCTTCAGAATTTCATTTCAATTTATCTCTATCCCTGTGTATTTTTATTTTTTTTCTTTGTAGTGGTTGCTCTAGGGATTACAATGCACCTACTTCACTTTCACAGTCTTCTGAGAATCAACACTTGTCTCTTCAGCTGGGAGGTAGCAGCCTCACCACCATGAAGTTTCCTTTTCCTCCTTATGTCATAGGTATCTTCTGAGCACATCTACATCCATTGAAAAACCACATCAGACAGCATTATAAATTTTGCTTTTATTCATATTTTAAAAGAACTCAAGAAAACCGTCATCTATCATAGTCATTCAGATATCTACTATTTTTCTGTTGCTCTTCCTTCATTCCTGATAGATATTTTTTATTTCTATTGCTTCTTCCTTTTTTTTTTTTTTTTCCTTCTGAGTGAATAACTTTTAACCATTTTTTTAGAGCAGGTGCATTAGCTACAAATCTGTTTCCCTTCACTGGTGAAATCTTTATTTCATCTTTATTCCCAAAGGACATTTTTACTGGACATAGAATTCAAGGTTGACAGTTGTTGCTTTCAGTAGATTAAAGATGTTGTGCCGCTTTTTTCTGGCCTCTATGGTTTCTGATGAGAAATTTGGTCATTTGAATTGTTGTCCTTCTGTAGTTAGGGCATCATCTTTTCTCTGCCTGTAGTCAGCATTTTTTTCCTGTATTTTTAGCTTCCCTATATTTGACTATGTGTCTGGATGTTGATTCCTTTGTACTTACTCTGTTTGGAGTTCACTGAACTTCTGACATCTGCACATGTGCCACTATATCTTTGGGCACTTTTCATGACCCACCTCTTGCTCCTGTCTTCCTATGTTTCCAGTGACATAGAACTTAAACCTTTCCTTATGAACCCAAGATCCCTGAGGCTGTATGTGAGAGAGAGAGTGTGTGTGTGTGTGTGTGTTTCAGTCTACTTTCTCTCTGTTGTTCACATCAGGTAATTTCTATGATTCTATTTTCTAATTCATTGATCCTTTCTTCTATCTCCTCTGTTTCACTGTTGCACTTTCATTTTGATCATAATATTTTTCAGTTCTAAAATTTCCATTTGGTTCTCCCTTATCTTCTATTTCTTTACTGAAATATACTATTTGTTTCAAGAGAGTTTGTGATTGTTTGTTGGTGAATTTTTCTAATGGCTGCTTTAAAGTTTTTACCAGATAATCCTGACATCTGTTGTTTTGCTGTTGGCATCTGTTGATATTTTTTCCCATGCAAGTTCCATTTTCCTTTTTTTAATTTGTTGAGAAATTTTGGATTTTTCCCAGACATTTCAAAATACTGTGTTATGAGATTCTGTATTTTGTATAAATGCTGTGGGAATGTTGATGGTCCTGTTTGAGTAGGCAGTGTGCTTGGTTATGTTTGGGCTGCAGGTTTCAACTCCCCTTCTGTTGTCTATGGTTCCAGTGTCAGTTTCATCTTCAAAGTCCTTGCAACACTGTTCAGAGTGCTACATATGCAGCACTCAATAGTCAGTCTGGCATCCGGATTCTCATCTGTCTGCTAGTTCAGTTTTCAAACTTTTATATGCTATTTAGCAACAAATTCATGCTTGTATGCCTGGAGCTGAGCTCAGAAGTTCATAAACAACTTTATGGGACTCCTTTCCCAACATCACCAGCTCCAGGACCTCCCTGGTACTTTCTGATTCCTTGGGGCTCTTTCGTTTCATTCTCCAACTAGAAAGCTAGGATTTAGTTATCCTGTTCTGCTACAGGGACAAGCAGCTTCAGGACTAGAGGGGAAAAAAAGTAATCTTACCTCCAGGTTGGCAGTACTTTGAATTCTAGTTTTCTTCTATGATCTGCTTGACACTGTTTATTTTTTAGAGTCCTCAAGTAGCTTGTCCAGGCACACTTTCTAGGAGTTGTGTTTGCATTCAATAAAAGAAATGAGGAAGTTATGTAGTTCATGTTACCCAGTACCAGAAGCCATTGACTGTATCTTTAGAGTTACCTAGATATTAAAGAGTGGAGATTTCATAGCATGGTGGATAAGACTTGACAAATTTGTAAATGATTTGACATATCAGGTGACTGAATCGAAATTCATAGAGATTTTTGATGGGTTCAAGTTGGTCATACCAACATGATGGCTTTACAAGAACAAATTTAAGACCTTCCTTTTAGGGATGTTTGTATGTGTGTGTGTGTGTGTGTGTGTGTGTTTATAATATATACATATTCATATGTAATTGATAAATGTGCAACATATAAATATATTTATATATGGATTATCTAATACATAATCCATATATGTGAATATATGCATATATGTATGAATATGAATTAGTTGAAAACAGTTCACAAGGGACCAGGCTTAGTTGGTAGTGTTGAATGATCAAATGTTTGATATACACCAAATATCCATGATACTCTTACACTCATTTATTTAAAAAATATATGACAACAATAAGAGCAAATTCCATCTTACTTTGCATATAAAAGTACAGAGTCCAGAATCAGGACAATAATGATATTGCAGACATCACAGTAATGAGAAATCTGATATTGCATTTGCTTCTTTGAAACCTTGAAAAAGAAAACTAAACCTTGCTTCTTTGAAACCTTGAAGAAGAAAACTAAACAGCTAGAAGAAGCTACCAGGTCCAAGATGGTACAAGAGCTGAGATTGTGTGCTGAGAGGAAGGTGACAATTTACCAACATTGATCATCATGAGGGAAGAAAGACTAAGTGGAGATGTAGAAAAATATTGCTAAATTTTTTTAGCAGCAGCTCCAGAGATGCCAGCTCTGGGGTTATGGACTGTCCTGCTCCTACATCTTGCCCATATTTTCATTTAAAAAATCATTAAACTCTTCTTAAATGGTCCTCATGTGAATGTATCCTGTTTTTTTGGTTGAACACTGGTGGATGCAGGATCCTAGATTGAGTGAGATGAACTGGGTGATTTTTAAGAAGGCTTACATTTCCATAGCTCTGGATTTTCTATCACACCTCACAAGAGTAACGAGTATGAACTTTCTGTGTCCCCCAGCAAATGTTTTTGGAGTGTATATGAAGTTCACCTGGAGACTTTTGATTCAGTTTAGCCACACAATACACACAATTTATTGTTTTTATAAAAATGTGTGTTTTCGGGATGAAGGGCAATGTTTTCCAGTTACTCTCACAGTGTCTGCAGGGTGAACTAACACCTTCACTTCTGTCATAAAAGAGACCAGGGAGCTTGGACTAGTCAAGCAACTACATCCCAGACTTGGCAAGTTCATTTTGTAAATGGGCTGCTAAGCCCCCCTGATGCTTCTTAGGATGACCCAATGGTTGAGGCTCTTCATAATGATCCCATCCCAAGGATGTCCCAGAACTTCAAGAAAGGAAGAAGGACTGTGAGGCACACGACTCCTGAGTCTGACTGTCCACAGAAGACTTGTCTTCTGATGTGAGGACCTTCTCCACTGACGTTGTTCAAATAAAAGGGTTTTACTATTGCTTGATTTGACATTGAGATTATTCAACTTCTAATGAGTCATCCGCTTTTAGAGGGACACAGTGAGATGTTTATGGATGAAGTGATATGACTGAGGTTTGCTCCACAGTAATACAGAAAGGGAGAGTGGAGGGTAAGGATGAAATGAGATGTCCATGAATTGGTAACCGTGGATGCTGGGGATGGAGCTGGTCCATCACAATGTGCTCCATGCTTCAGTGTAATTTGGGGATATCGAATGTTAAAAACTAAATGAATAAGCAATTAAATAAAAAGTCACTGCTTCCCACAGTAAAACTTATGGTTGCTTGGTAGGTGCCCATGATGTCATGTGGGAGCTCTGTGTGTCTCAAAAACATAATAGGGAAAACGTATTGAAACAAAATGTAAATGAGGAATACTATTTATGAGAGTTTAATCAAACCATGCTCTATGGAAAATATCAGGATGTTATTATTCAGAATGTACATTTAGGATAGTCTTTCATCAAATGAGAAGGGAAGAAAACAGAACTATGTGCATGTTTTAAAAAATGTTTTGTAGGGACTTCTCAATAGGCTGGGATGAGGGAGAACAGAATGAAACTACAGACAAAGTAAGGTGGATCCTGAGTTAATACACCCTGATCTGAGGGAACTGATACATGGGGGCTCATTATACTACTCATTATACTTTTAGATCTGCTTTCACTTTTTCATAAACTGGTTTTTAAAAATATACTGCACATTCAAAATGTGACCATTTTACAAGTGTTTCATGGTTTTATAAAATGTGATATGATGTATTTCTTTTTTGCCTCCTTAGAGTCTGCATGTTCTAATGTTTACTTTTTGTCTATTTCATGCCTCCTTCCCACCCTGCAGTTTTGTCTGTTATATGGAACCAAGCTGGTGTTCCAAGAGCGGGCCTGGTATTTGGAACATAAATACCTGACTCCCAGGGCCAGCAGGAGGATCAGGAGTCAGGTAAAGTTCCCACAGTGTAGAAGAAACTCTTTGTGCATCTGCCTTTCCTCCTTGCTTTCATAGAAAACCGTCCTGCCAATCTTTTATCAGTTTCCACTCATGGATTTTTATACCTCTGGGATGTCACATGCACATTTTCACTGCCTGCCGGGATCACATGCTCCTGATTTTAAGTGGCAAGGTAATGACTCACCACACATGAACTTTCTGACATGAAAAGCAGAAAAGGGAACTGTGTGTTCCTTATCTTGGTGTAAAAAGTAAATAAATAAGCATGAATTATTTTCACTTTTCTACTTCTTACCCAAACCTATTAGCTGATTCTTCATATTCAGAAGAAGGATCAGTGGCGTTTTTAGGTCAGTGGTACAACAGAATTCACTATGACAACTAGTGAGTGCTTGAAAAAGGAAGGTGCAGTCAGAGACTCACTACCAAAATGCTAATCTAAAGAAAAAGAGTACCAGATAGCATAATCATCAATAAAGCTTGTCTCAGTACCTCCCCTGCTGGCATGCTGCTGACACAGATGGAAGATGGCTCCCCACTCAAGGCTGCTCATTCTACTTGCAGGCACAAAACCAACTTCAAAAACACAAAACACCCCACAGGGAAGTGGAGGTTTTCCAGTGAACTTGGCCACAAGAATTGATCCACAATGCACAGCACAAATGTCCCAGGAGAGAATGTCATCCTGTGCTAGATCTTGAAAGTAAAGTGGGGAAGGGGACTCATTTAGGGACAGGAAATGCTGTTGAACCTTCAGACAAGGCTGATGAGGTGAGTGAGATCATAGAAATGGGAGTGCTTGGGACACACATGGAAAGAAACAGTGAGAAGTCCAGCTTGGCTAAAGTCTCTGGTGCTAGAAAAATCTGGACATGTCTGCAGGAATCAAACTACAGTGGACCTGAAGAACCTCAAAAGAAATCCTTTCCATATCAGGAAAACTTAGATTATGGAGAAAGTACATGTGATGATGTTTCAATCATGTGTTACTCTGTTACAAATGGCCCCAACTCTCCTGGCTTAAAATGGCTGCTATATGTTATTGCTCACATTCTGCAATCTGGACAGGGCTCAGCAGGATAGTTCTTCTGCTTCACATGGTGTCTGCAACAGCCAAGTGTCCAAGATGTCTTCCTTGCTTTTAGCGCTGCACCCCAGCTGGGGCCGCAGGAAGAGACGTGGGCTGCTGAGCAATTGTCCCCTTCCATGTGGCCTCACTTGAGCTTCCTCCCTGTACCATGGCCTCAGGGTGGGCCAGTGTTTACATGATGGCTGGATTCCCAGAGGAGAGAGTGCAAGATGTGACATGGTTTCCACATTTATTATTTACTGGCTCTTCAAGCAGCTCAGTAGATAGGGGACAGGAGCTGGCTTCTTCAGAACAAGCTTTATCTGTGGGGCTGAGGCTGGGTTGCTCAGGCCCATAGAATGTTTTAAAGTCCTCTTTAGCAGATTTCAGGACATCCAACTTTGGGCACTCTCCCCTTATCTGGGCTTTTCTATTGTCCCCAAAGGAAAGAGAGTAGTAGTGAGATGGCTCATATCATTTCTTTCTGACTTCCACTACACCCCTTTGAAGGAATCTCAAGACTTCCCAGAAAGCATTAGCAGCTCTTCTTCACTAAAATGTCTGGGAACCTTGGTAATATGAAGATGCTCAATAAGAGTGGTAAGAGAGATGGGATGACTAGTGTTACTGAAGTGGTCTACATGTTTTTCCATGGTATTTCTTCACATTCACTGAGTCTTTCCTCAGTTACCTCTAACATACTAATTAGCCCATCCCCCAATTTTTAATTCTAGTTTCTGGAAATTTTATTTTTAAAATTCTGTTTTGTTTTCTTTTTTATATCACCCATGCTACTTTTTAGTTTTTTATTCTCAAAGATATTCCATATTGTCTTTTTTCTTTATATACTGAAATATAGTTGTTTTATAATCTGTAGCTAATAATTCCAATATCTTAAGTCTTTATAGGTTTCTTTCTTTTTTTTCCTGTTGTTTCTGCTATGTGTCTTGTTATTTTTTATTGAGTGCTGGTCATTTTTTCTGAAAAATGATTTGTAAGATTCCTATGAAGGCCAAATTAAAGTTACTTTCCCTTACAAGGATTCTGAAGGCATTCTCAGTTTTAGATCCACCTTAACCCAAGTTCAGGACTTGAAGCTTCTTTGAAGACTCACATACTTACAATAAGGGTAAAAGTTCTTTATCTGCCATCAGTTGTAGTTCTTTGGCATTCCAGTTTATAAAGGTGAGGGGCCCCTGTTTAATTTCTTGCTTAGGACTGGCTCTGGACTTTTACTGTCATCATCTCCTATCCTCTCCTTGACCACCATCAGGCTGTCGATGTGAATGTCCAGATTCATTAGAAATGGCAAATGCCTGCAGGGAAAATTCAGTTTTCTCATTTCTCTAGGTACCCATTTTCTCTTAAATAAATTATTTCTATTTGTTATTTTTAGGTATACATGTCAGTAGAGTGTATATTGACCTATTATACATATATGGAGTCTAACTTAGTCTAATTAGGATCCCATTCTTGTGGTTGTTCATGATGTGGAGTTCCACTGGTTTAAATTTTAACTTTATTGCTTTGTCAGATAATTAATGCTTTGAAGGTATTTCCCATATTTTTTCTAAATATTTTGGTTATTTTCAAGAGGAAAGTTGGACAAAAAGAAAAAAAAAAGCCCTCTATCATCAGAAACAGAAAATCCCTATTCCACATGACCCCACAACAACATTGTGAATGACTTTCATTATTCTTACATGTAGATGAAGAAACTGAGGCAGAGAGTGGCAAAGTAATTTGCCCAAAGCAACACAGCTGAGTAAAACCCATATTTTGCTGACTCCAAATATTTTCATTTAATTTACTTGGATAATAATCAACATTAGTCAGCAAAAACAAATATGCTTTTTGCCCAGTTGATATAGTTTGAATCTGGAATGTCCCTCAAAGACTCATGTGTTGAAGGCTTGGTCCTCAGTGCAGTAATGTTCAGAGTTGGGGATTTGGGGAAGTGATTGGATCATTGATCCAGTTGGTAGTTAAATAGACTATTGGGAGTTGGTGAAACTGTAGGTGGTGGGGCATGGTTGGAGGAAGTAGGTCACTTGGGGTATGCCCTGGAAGATTATTTCTTGGTCCTGTCATTTCCCTCTCTTTTTCTCTCTCTTCCCTTCTCCTTCCTGGCTGCCATGAGCTGAGCAGTTTTCCTCCTCCACATCCTTCCACCATGATGTGCTGCCTAAACTCAGGCCCTAAGCAATGGAGCAGGCCAACCATGGACTGAAACCTCTGAAGCCATGAGCCAAAGTAAATCTTTCCTCCCCTAAGTTGTTTTTCTCAGGTATTTGTCACAGTAATGAAAAGCCAATTAGCATAACAGTTCTTGGTTTCTAATATGATTGGCCAATATAAGGAACCAGGGTTCTTGGAAAATTTCTAATTCTAAGGCTGAAGAAGTGAATATAGAGTATTGTCTCCTGCCAGTAAATAAGAATGTATTAAAAAAAAAAAAACAAAAAAACAGAAACCCAAAACTTGTAATAATGGAGTACATTCAAGGGGTGCAAGAAGTCAGTTGGAGGAACCCCCAATGGCAAAGCTACAACAATCTGATAACTAAAGAAACCATGTAGTGTAGGGTTATAACTTGAAGTATAAAATAATTAAACACAAATCCACAATATATAGAAAAAATAAGTAAACAAGTACTCCCTACAGAAGAATTCCAAATGGTCTACATGGATATTCCTTCCCCCAGGAAATGAGGCTTGCCTTTCTGCCTCCTTGAATGTGGGTTGAACCTGCTGGCTTGCTTTTATTTTAAAGAAGAGAGCATGGGAATAGGGAAATGGTTATCTTCCAAAGGGGAAACCCTGCAGATCCCACCTCAATCAAATGAGCAAGGTCAGTGTCACTAGTGGTAGGAAGCATTCACAGCTTGGGCCCTCTGATGTCACGTGGTGAAAAGGGAACTTCCCTCTTCCCCATGCCTGCAACCTGGCACCAACAAAAGTCTGGGCACCAACAAAACACAGCAGACAAAGCCAAACTGAAAGATGGTCCACACAATACCTGACCAGCATCCTGCAAAACCAGCTAGACTTGAAAGACTATGAAGCCATTGTTGATCAGAAGGGACCAAGGAGACCATGAAGACTGACTGCAACATGATACCCTGGATGGACTCCTGGAACAGAAAAAGGGTTTTAGCAGAAAAATTGGTGAAATCTGAATAAGTCTATAGTTTAGTTAATAGAAATTCATCACTCAGGGCACAGTGGCACGTGCCGGGAATCCCAGCAGCTTGAGAGGCTGAGGCAAGAGGATTGCAAGTTTGAGGCCAGCCTCAGCAACTTAGTGAGGCCCTGAGCATCTTAATGAGAACCTGCCTCAAAAATAAAAAAAAAAGGGGGGTGCTGGGGATATAGCTCAGTTAGAGTGCTTGCCTGTCAAGCACAAGGCCCTGGGTTCAATTCCTAGCACTGTGCAAAAAAAATTTAAAAAGGGTCGGGGATGTGACTCAGTGGTTGAGCACTCCTGGGTTCAATCCCCAGTATAGAAAACAACAACAGAAAGAAAAGGAAGGAAGGAAGGAAGGAAGGAAGTTAGCTAAATGATGTCTGCAGTTCCAACTGAGCCTAATGCCTGAACTGCTGATCTCAGTCTCATGCGTTTTTTGTTCTCTTGTTACCTGGAGCCCGACAGAGCACTGACACTCCTGAGGAGTTCAGATGTTTTCCACAAGACCCACCTGGTATCCCAAAGCAGGAAAAAGTCATCCACATGTTCAGAAAATAGCACAGTGCCCTATTGTCCAACTGAGGCCCACGAGAGAAGGGTTGAATTTGGATTTGTTTTATTCAAGCCACCCCCTGCCCTTGCCCCGCCCCCGTGCCTCAATAGACCTGCCTTTCTTCTGTCTGGAACTTCGGTGTTCACTGGGCAGGTCGTGGTCACCACATGGGTATAGAACCCTTCTGTGGGAACGGCTCTTACTGCACTTAGGTCCTGGGAATCTGAGGTCAACTTGCTGCTGAATTAGTGAGCTTCAAAGCTGAGGCTTCCACCGTGGATTTTGGACTCCAGTGTCCCAGAGCTGAGGAGTGGGGTGAACTACTGGCCTCGATGCCCTCATCCCAGGAACCTGGCTTTCACTGGGGTCCAGTTGCGGAGCCCTGGGCCCATCATAATACCACCCCCAAGTGCTAGGTACCCATGACTTGTCCACTCTGCATTTTTGCAGGGGTATGAATAGAACAATTATGTTCTTTGTTCTTGGAAAGTTCAATGTCCCTGCATTATCCTATTTCTGTCATCATTAACCCAGACATTTGTATTTATTTTGCTTCAGATAATTATCAGCCTTATAGAGTAATGCTCAGCTGAGGCTCATTTTAGGAAGAAAATAACCCAAGAGTTAACAGTGGTGCATCTCCATTTAAACCAACTTTATTTTCTTGGGAGAAAAAAAAATCTCAGTCTCTTAAAGTGGTAACTTTTAATGCAAATGAACAATTGACAGGAGTCTCTGTTTTATACCATTCCTTAAAGTTGACTTGGGTTATAGATACAGTGGCCTCGTTTGGTTCCCCAATCTTCAGGGCACAGCTTCCCTACCCTGTCCATGCCCACCAGCACTGGAATGTGGCTCTCAATGACATATGAAGAAGAAGCAAATACCCAGGCCATGTGGTCAGCTGACACCAAGAAACAGGCATGTGAGGAAGCTTTTCTGTCTATGAGTATTAAAGGAACCACAGCCTGGCTGTGGGTTGCAGATCAAAAAAGGACCCTATTCAGTGTGGTGGAAATGATACTTAACTAAATGTTGAAGCAGGTTCCATTTCCTGCCCTGAACTCAGCAATGGCACTGTGTGAAGACTGCAGGTGTGCCGGACCTGCTGGGAAGGGCAGGAGGGTGCAGGGAGGAAGGGCACACCCCCAGCAGCAGCTGGGAGCAGACGGGCTCCTGCCCCTCGGAGGCCATGGGCATGTATTGTGCCAATAAGTCTCAACTCTGCATCTGCAGGTTGTTGCCTCATGTCCTCTCTGAGGCATGACCCGTCAAGGCCTCAACACACCACCTCTGTTGGAGCCTCAGACCATCCGGGTCTTTCTCCCTTGCCTCTCACATTTTCATCTTGATGTGCCCACCGCTGTGCAAGGTGAAACCCAGGTTCGCCGGCACAAGTCCACGTCCTGTTTTGTACCCTTATTGGGTAGGTGGGTACAGGTGTAGACCCGGAAGCATCTGTCAACCCACTGAAAGGAACCACTCATTTTCTCCCTGAGTGGGCAAGCTGCCGAGGATCCCAACTACAACAGGAGCTGGGGAGAGCCTGCTGATGGCCTATGACCTGATCTCTTTGGCTTATGTCTGCTCTGATCTAAAATGATCACGAGGAATTTTTAGTTTTAGTTCCGTTCCGTCCATCTAATGGCTGGATTGTTAAGGAGAAAAAATCATGCCAGCCCATTGATTGATGGGTCATTTGGGAAGTTCTGAGTAGACACGGCCATTGGCATATTGCTTTCGTAGGACATGTAGCTCCAAGTAAGAATAGGCAAAGTGTGCCGTTTTTAAAAGGCCCCAAACTAGAATGCTGCTGGGCTCCCTTGAGTTTATAAGATGGATTATACTCATTTATTACATTTATTTACATTATTTATTATTCTTCACTTATGTTACATCATTATGCTTATTTACTTAAAATAAATTACTCATTCATTTTGAACCAAGCATAGAATATAAATGCAGCCGGTCACATGCCTGTAATTCCAGTGGCTCAGGAAGCTGAGTCAGGAGGATGGCAAGTTCAAAGCCAGCCTCAGCAATTTAGCAAAGCCCTAAGCTACTCAGCAAGACCCTGTCTTAAAACTTAATAAAAAACTAAATAAATGCAGACGTTATTTAGTGGCAACATGTTTACAGTGGACGAAACAATATAGGCAAAAAATTTAGGGAAGAGTTCTACACTGGAAAGATGGTGTTGGCATACCAGCCCTCCTCAGATTTTAGCTTCACAGATTATGCTCCACATCTGGACCCTGGGGCTTAGAAAGGCGCACGTGCCCTCCCTTCCTACAGATGCTCCCTGGCTGTCTTCCACGCTGCACTGAACTTTTCTTTTTAATGAGCACTCTGATTTCCCAGCCTTCCTTTCCCTTTCCTCAAACCACCTGGATCGAGGCAGCTTGCAGATGTTGGGATGTCAGAATCCAAGCAGCTCGGACTGAGGTTGTAGGCGGAGTGCATTGAAAACATCACGGGGACAGGAAGGGAGACGGGGTTTCCCAGTCCCTCATCCTCCCCTACAGTCCACAGGCTCTTGCTTTTCTCTGTAAGGAATTAGAGAAATGATCTGTATTTCCCCAACCCAGCAAAGCCCATCTGACTTGGCTGTGTCCTTCAGGCTGAGTGGGGACATTGGTGTGGGTGCAGACATGGGGGACTTAGGCTGCAGGGGTGGGGAAGGACAGCTCTGCTTGGTGGCCTAGTCAAGGAGTCAGGGTATTGGAATGGTCACACTGGAAATAGAACTGGCCAAATTTTAAAGTCCTCTTGATTTGAAATTATCTCCTGGACTGGCTTTAATTTGGTGTCACGTCTGTAGGATTGCTGATGCCCCTCCAGGGGACAGCAGGGACCGACTAGAATGTATGTCCTTCTCTTCCCAACAACAAAGACCTTAAAACAGAGCCAGCCACGGGGTAAGGGCTGCTGAGCAAAGGGGAGCCCCTCTGCTCTCCCCTCCCCTGACTCCTGACCCCTGCATGCCCCTCAGTGGCATAAAATGCTTGGTTGAACCGATAAATGCAGGCCATTCCACTGAGGTTAAGAAAATAAAAGTGGGATTTGGTTTCTTCAGTTGGGCTAGTAAAAGGGGCAGCGGGGTCACCCCACCCCCGCAATCGCAGTTTCCGCCTGGCAGCCACCTGAGGAGCCCTCCTGCCCCACAGTAGAGCTTTGTGTGTCTGAAATGAACAGGGGTCGTTCCATGTCCTTCACTCAGGGGTGACTTTTCACAGCCACAGGAGAGGGCCAATTGAGTTCTGGGGACTGCATCACCCTCGGCTCTTTGGGGAGATGCTTCTGGTGATGGGCAGTTGGTGTCCGTCTGAGGCAGGGTCTTTGTGACCCCAGTTTCACAGTCAGAACCCCTTCCAGTGGAATTTGTACCTAAGAGAAGCTGTATTACACGACAAAACCCTTCAGGACATGGAATTCAGCTGAGTCCAGCCAGCCACCGTGAAGGAAAAGGTGGATTATACCAAGGTCCCAAGAAATGTAAATCAATTACTGACCTTGAAACAGAAACAGAAATGATCCCCAGCGGAGGCATTTTGATAGAAGTTAATATTCTAGCTTGAAATTTATTTTATAAAGTGAAATGTGTTTGGAGTTGCTTTTCACTCTTCTGATGGCAGGTCACCTTTTCCTCTTGATTTTGGAGATGAGATAGTTCCATGGCCTGCTCCACTGCTTCCTTCCCCTGGGGCCTCCAAGTACTTGGCACTGAGTACTTGGTGCTGAGTACCTGGTGCTTCATGACTCCACCAAGACAGCATGGAAAGGTGACCCTATTTTAAAGCACAGAAAAGATGCAGGACTTACTTGTCTGAATCCATACATCTGTGGGAAATGGAAGGCCCTTTTGCATTTATGCTGGTTACTCACATCACAGATTCCAGCTTGAACCACCACACAGGGGTTCTGGTGGCCTAATTGGCCACTGCTGAGACAGTGTGGGTAAACACGTCCAGCACAAGCGTGTGGTTTTCCGAGGGGTCTTTTGGGAGGCAGGTGTTCCATTTCTTAATCTGCGTGATGGATGAGTGTGTTCATTTTGTGATAATTTAGCAAGCCACTGCGCTTAAGTCTCTGCACGTACATTATGCTTCAACTAAAAAGCATAAAAAGGAAAAGGAAAACAGTCATCTGGTGGGGGTAGGAAAATCTTTTATTAAAGCCAACTTGAAATTTATCCTGTGATTGCTTTGTGGCTTTATTTTTTAAATGAACTTTTTATTTTGAGAGAATCACAAATTCACTTGCAGTTTAAGAATAATACAGAGAGGTTTTCAGATCTCTGCCTAATTTCCCTTCTTGGTAACATTAGGCCAAACTATAGAACAAGATAAGGGTTAGTTCCATCTCACTGCTCTTTTTGAAGTTTCCTAGCTATTCTTCCCCCCCCACACACACTTAGAATTTTTTAGGTCAAGAAAATAAAAAACCTGCAGTTGTTTCTTGGTATTTTACGTCTGTTATTGTTAATCGCTTCTTTTCTTCCACTATTCCTTCTAGTTGATTATGTATGAATGAAAACTATTGATTTTGGTGTATTATTCTTTTTTTTTTTGGTACTGGGAATTGAACCCAGGGGCACTCGGCCACTGAGCCACATTTCCAGCCCTGTTTTGTATTTTATTTAGAGACAGGGTTGCTTAGGGCCTCGCTAAGTTGCTGAGGCTGGCTTTGAACTCGCAATGCTCCTGCCTCAGCCTCCCAAGTGCTGGGATTACAGGCGTGCGCCACCACGCCCAGCTAGGTGTATTATTCTCATACCTTGTTGCCTTAACAAATCCTTCTCTGTAACTTTTCCAGCTGATTCTCTAGGTTTTATAGTTGTAACTTTTCCTGTGTACTTCCAGGTACCTCTGTCTGTCTTTTCTCATCCTTTTTTTTTTATTCTGACTTACTTTTCACAAGATATGCCTCCTCTGTACAACTTTGATTCGGTTTGCTTTATGATTCAATCAGACATTGTTCCCTCGTAAGAGGTGAATTTAGCCCACCACATTTAATGACAGGACATGTTTGATATCAATTCTGTTACTATTTTAGGTTGTATATACTATTTATACGTCGTAAAAATCTTTCACCACATAGTCTTTTTCTAATTTCCTTTTGATTATAATTCGTCTGGAATTCAGGAAGATTTATATCTTATTCTAAAAGTTACATTTAAGCCAAATGTGGTGGCAAATACCTATGATTACAGTGACTCGGGAGGCTGAGGCAGGAGGATCTCAAGTTTGAGGTCAGTCTGGAGACTCAGTGAGACCTTTAACAACTTAGCAAGACCCTGTCTCAAAATAAAAAGTAAAAAGAACTGGGAGTATGGCTAAGTGGTAGAGCAACCCTGGGTCCAACTCCCAGTACCACCACCAAAAAAAAAAAAAAAAAGAAAAAAAAAAGTTGTTTATGCGTGTACCCTTCCCTTTATGTTTATTTAAGAATTGTATCAGTTCTTCTTCTATCTAAACATTACATTTAATCCGTACTCTTTTTTTCTTACCCCACTCCTCTAATTCCACTACCTGATTTTGATCAGTAATTTTTTTAAGTTTTCCTTTTTTATTTAAAATATGTTTAAGCTTCTACCACACACACACACCAAAAAACCCTATAGAACAATATCACACCCAGGACTTTGATACAGTGACATTGACACAGTCAGGGTACACAGCATCTTCAGCACTAAGGGTTCTTCTTGCGGCTCTTTTATAGCCACACCCTCTTCCCTTTTTCTCCCTCTTTAATTCCAAGCCACATGCACTAACCTCTTCTCCATTTCTATAATTTCGTCCTTTCAAGAATCTTGTATACCTGGGCACAGTGGTGCACATCTGTAATCCCAGTGACTAGGGAGGCTGAGGCAGGAGGATTGCAAGTTTGAGGCCAGCCTCAAAATAAAATAAATAAATAAATAAAAAGGCCTGGGTTTGTAGCTCAGAGATAGAGCACTCTTGAGTTCAATTCCCAGTGCTGCAACAACAACAACAACAGTAATAATATGATATAAATGGAATCACATAATACACAAAATTTGAAATTGACTTTTCCATTCAGCATAATTTTCTGGGGATTCATCTAAATGGAAAAATGGTCTGTTGCATGCAAAAATGGTCTGTTTCTTTGTACTACTGAGTAGTTTTCTGTGGTATAGACCTTTCTGGCTTCTCCCTACCCTTTCCCCCTTGCAAATGCTCATCACTCCAGGACATTGCTATGTCATTGTCCCCAGGAACTGACCTTGTTGACTTCAAGTGCCTCATTCCATAGGTATTAAAATATAGTGTCTTATCAACATTCACTTGTGAAAGAAAAATAAAACCAAAGACTTGACTCACTTTTCCCCTTGCATTAATAGTTTGTGCTGAGAAAAACTGCTTGTTCTGTTAATGACCATATAGGATGTTCATAGACTGATGCTACTGGGAATAAGATTTTCAGGCATATTTGTGCATGCATTTTGGACCTTTCTTTTGGTAAACACTTATGATTGATGGATCCTATGGCAGGCATTTGTTTAACTAAGAAACCGCCAGAAGCAGTTCTGCAAAAGTGGGTTTCCCACTGCATACCTCCATGAGCAATGTGAGAGTTGCATCGGTCACATCCCACCTTGGGGCCAGCCCTCTTAGCATCAGTCTAAAGGGTGTGGCATATCTCATTGAGTACTGATTTTCATTTCTCTGGTATCTGATGCTGTTGGGTCTCCTTTCCAGTACTTGTTGGTCATTCATATGTCTTCTTTTGTAAAGTATCTGGTTAAATATTCTGCCAGTTGAAAACCCCCCACCCCTGTGTGTGTGTGTGTGTGTGTGTGTGTGTGTGTGTGAATGGTAAGTTGTAAGAGTGTGCTATTCATTCTGGATATACTACTTTCATTTACTCCAGTCTGTGGTCTGCCTATTAATTTTCCCAACAAGGTCTTTGGGCAAGCAAAAGTTTTTTTAAGTACAATGCACTAAAAGTTGTCCATTTACAATCTTTTTTGTTTGGGCCCTTGTGCCTTTTTGAAGAAATCTCTTGAGGTTGTAAAGATAGTCTGCTTTGCTCTCTTCTAGAAGCTTTTTTACATTTTTAAATTCTATATTTATGTCTACTTTCAATCTCAAATTTATTTCTGAGTACAGTATGAGGTAGGGGTCTGGGTTAATTTTTCTTGTTATCCAAGTGTTTAAACGCCATTTGTTAAAAGGCTTTCCTTCCTCTGTTGAAATGTTCTGAATCTTTATAGAGAATCCATAGGTCATGGTCTGTTTGGGAGCTTTCTTTTTAATTCCATCGATTTGTCTCTTATTTTGCTAATTGTGCCTTGATTGTTGTAGTCAATCTTCCCCCACATAATACAAAGTCCTCAAGATAGTTTATTCCTTTTCAGAATGATTCTGACGGTACGGCATTCCTTGTATTTCTATATCTATTTTGGAACTGGCTTGTGCATTTCATGGGGAAAAGGAGGTATTTATAATTTTGATTGTGTTTGCACTGAATCTAATCTAATATCATCTGTCTTGCTTTGTGTCTGATGAGAATTCAGTTGTTTTTCTTATACTTTTTTCCTTTCATTAGATTGACTTTTCTCTCACTAATATTATAATTTTCATACTTTTGGTTTTAAGAAATTTTACTATTATATGCATAAGTGGGATTTAAAAAATATTTATCTGCTTAGTACTTGCTGAACTTCTTAAATATGTGGAAGACAGTTTATCATATCAAAAGTAGAGGGGTTAGCCGGGCGTGGTGGCGCACGCCTGTAATCCAAGCGACTTGGGAGGCTGAGTCAGGAGGATCGCGAGTTTAAAGCCAGCCTCAGCAACTTAGCGAGGCCCTAAGCAACTCAGTGAGACCCTGTCTCTAAATAAAATACAAAAATAGGGCTGGGGATGTGGCTCAGTGGCCAAGTGTCCCAGAGTTCAATCCCTGGTTCCAAAAAAAAAAAAAGTAGAGGGGTTGCCTAGCATGTGTGAGTCACTGGATTTGATCCACAGCACCAATAAAAATAAATTAATTAAATAAGGATATAAAAATAAAATAACATTTAAAAAATTAGAGACCATTCAGTCATTACATATCTAAGTGTTGTGCATCTCATTCTCTCTGACTTCCAGGATTGCAAGAGTACATGCACGTCCAGTATAAGGCACAGGGCACTGAGGTTCTTCCATTTCAAGTACCACTTGAAATAATTTCTGCTGACTGGTCGTTTTCCAAGATTACTGATCTTTGTTCTTCAATGTTCATTCTGCTGTTCAACCCACAGTGAATTTTTATCTCAAATATTTCATTTTTTAGTTCTAGAATTTTCCTTCCATTCTTTTTTCCTGGTTACATGTCTCTTATAAAATAATCCACTTTAATATATGATACCCACTTTTCCTTGTAAATTCTTGAACACATTTATAATTGTTGTTTAAAAATCCTCATAGGCTGGGTGCAGTAGCACACACCTGTAATCCCAGCGGCTGGGGAGGTTGAGGCAGGAGGATCTTGAGTTCAAAGCCAGCCTCAGCAACAGCGAGGTGCTAAGCAGCTCAGTGAGACCCTGTCTCTAAATAAAATACAAAATAGGCTGAAGATGTGGCTCAGTGGCTGCCCAGTGCCCCTGAGTTCAATCCCCAGTACCAAAAAAAAATCCTCATCAGCTAATTTCAATAATTTCATAGTCTGCATTAACTGATTATGCTTTCTTTTTGGGGATGTCACATTTTTCTGCTTCTTTGTTTTGTTTTTTTTACTCCAGCCATTGCATGTAACTTAAGTCTTTTCTTTATTACTTTTACTTTAGTGTGACTGGTTAGGATGAGGGGTGACCATTAAGAGTCCTCCCAGAGTCTAGGTAAGCAGGGGCTACTTAATCAGACTGAGTTCACTGTGCTCAGTCACTCTACCCAAGCCCATACTGCCATCATGACCCTGTCTGCAGTTGAGCTGGACGGAGGCTGGACTGCAGTCTCAGGTATCTTGGATTCACCTTTCAATTTAACTCCAGCACAGTTCTCCAGTCCAGGCACCGAGGCTGCACAGGACTGGGCAAGTTTCCTCTGCTTTCCAGCCCCATAAGATGCCGCTTGCACAGCAAAAATTCTGGATTAGGCATTATAAATGTTTCGGCCAAGCATTTGTCTCATGTTTCAGTTCTTCCCAAGTCCACTCCATCTGGCCATTTTCCTCATCTCTTGAAAGTCTCTCCTCTCTTTGAAAGGCACACGCTTCTGTCTACCTGAACTCAAAACGGGCACCTGCCTTCATGCTCAGAAGCTTCCGTGGCTTTCTGCTTACCTAGAAAGACCTCGTTTCTCCCTGAAATTACTTCATTAGTCCTTCCTTAGGTATTGTACTTTTCAGTACCCCCATAAAATGGATGACTTTGATTTTGTCCAGAGTCTTTTTTTTTTTTTTTTTTGGTCCTGGGGATTGATCCCAGAGGCACTCCACCTCTGAGTCACATCCCCAGCCCTATTTTGTATTTTATTTAGAGACAGAGTCTCACTGAGTTGCTTAGGGCCTTGCTACATTGCTGAGGCTGGCTTTGAACTCGCGATCCTCCTGCCTCAGTCTCCCAAGCCGCTGTGATTACAGGCATGCGCCACCATGCCTGGCTCTTGCCCAGATTCTTTTGCTCATTACTGTGGGAGCAAGGTTCTCTTGACTCCTTCTATAAACTAAAAGTAGGAGCCTTCCCAAACTGCTTTGGAAATCATTAGGTACCTGAAGTTAAAAATACCAGGACACAGAATTATTTTGTAATGATTTTGGACTCTTACCGTCTAGTCAGCCCTTCAGCCCTTCATATTTGTGGGTTCTTGTTTTAGTCTGCTTTTTTGCCATTGTGACCAAAAGACCTGACAACAATTTTAGAGGATAAAATGTTTATTTGGTGCTCATGGTTTCAGAGGTCTCAGTCCATAGACTTCATTGCTCTGGGCCAGAGGTGAGGCAGAACATCATGGTGGAAGGTTGTGGAGGAGGAAAGCAGCTCAGGAGATGGCAGTCACAGGAAGCAGAGATCACCCCATCATATAAACCCCAAAGGCATCCCCCCAGTGACCCACCTCCTCCAGCCACACCCCACCTGCCTACAGTCCACCCAGTTAATCCCTATCAGGGGATTAATGCACTGATTAGGTTAAGGCTCTCAATCCAATCATTTCACCCCTAAACTTTCTTGTTTCTTGCATTGTTTCACACATGAGCTTTTGGGGGACACAGTTCTGCATCTGCAGATTCAACCAAGTACACATTGAAAATCTTCCTTAAAAAGTTGTGTCTGTGTTAAACATATCCAGAATTAGTTCTTCTTATCATGATCCCCTAAATGATACACTATAACAACTACATTTATGTTTTGTTAGGTATCACCAGTAATCAGAGATGATTGAAAGCATGGGAGAGGATGCGTGTGGATACAAATACTACACCATCCTGCTTGAGTGGTTTGAGCATCAGCAGATTTTGATATCTGCAGCCGGTTGTGGGGGGTCCTATGGAATTTATCCCCTGCTATACCCAAGGATGTATTGAGTTCTGGCAGTTTGCAGGGCTTTTTTTGGTGGGGGAGGAACCAGAGATTAAACCTCAAGTGCTTAACCACTGAGCAATATCCCCAAGTCCCCAGCCCTTTTCTCAATATTTTATTTAGAGACGGGGGTCTCACTAAGTCCCTTAGGGTCTCACTAAGTTGCTAAGGCTGGCTTTGAACTTGTGATCCTCCTGCCTCAACCTCCCGAGCCACGGGATTCCAGGTGTGCGTCCTGTACATGGCCAATTTGCAGGGCTTCTGCCTCTCGAAATATTTGACTGAAAATCACTCTTCTTGGGTGTGTCCTTATCAGGCTAAACTATCAGTTGATTAAAATGTCATCTTCTTTTGTAGGAAAATGTCTGAAGCTAACATGGCAGCTTTCTGATAACCACCTAATTGAATATTCTTTCTCGTTTCATGTCACTACCTTTGCCGGTAGAAAGTGCTACCAAGAGCTGCGTTGTGGTTACTTTAATTCCATTGCCAAAACTTTCATATGGTTTCCTGTATTCTAAAGGGAAGGCAACATGTAGTTGCCTTCTTTCTAAACTTCTCCTCTTATGAATCAGTGACAGTATGAATAAATGTCAAAAGTTCTTATTAAGTGGTTAAAGCTGGTGCCTCTGTGTCAGCACTCCTGTTTTAGGTAATGATGATTAAGCAGACTTTGCAAAGGAAATGCTGGTGTTGTAAAGAAATTGTATTTATTACTAACTAGAGAACACAGGATAATAATAACAACAGGGCTGAGGATGCAGCTCAGGGCACAGCACTTGCCTAGGGTGCTCCAGGCCCTGGGTCAGTCTCCAGCACAGCCAAAGAAAGAAAGGAAGAAAATAGCAACAATGTTTATAAATACTCACCCTGTGCCAGAGTCACTTAACCCTTACATCTTAGAGAGAAAGAGATCGTGAGGAGTGACAATGTCAAGGTTCAGAGCTGCTTTCCATCACAGAAATGGGCACTTCAGTAATACTTAGTAAATAGTTGAAATGTGTACTCCCAAGTCAAATAAATTGGAAGCTGGATGTGGTGGCACACACCTACAGTCCCAGCGACCAGCAGGGTTAAGGCAGGAGGATCCTAAGTTGGAGGTCTGCCTCAGCAACTTGGTAAGGCCCTAAGCAACTTAGTGAGACCCTGTCTCAAAATGAAAAAGGGCTGGAGATGTGGCTCAGTGGTTAAGTATCTCTGAGTTCAATCTCTGGTACCAAATTAATTAATTAGTTAATTGATTAATTAAGTTAAATTGCAGTAGGAGGGACATTTTGAAGGTAAATCTATCTCTCCTCAAATAAAACTGTCTAGTTAGACTAAATGAAGGTGTGGTGTTTTTTGGGTAAGAAGGCAGTTTCTCCATTCTGTTGTGTCAGACAATGCTAAATGTTTTTATTAGCTAAAGAACTAATCAACATAAGATGTGATTTAAGTTGATGCTAAGGAAATATCAATTAGGAGTCCTGATTATTGTTTGAACCACAGAGTTTTGTGTCATGCAATGGAAACTTGGCTCTCGAGGAAGCCAGGAGAATATACCTGTACCTGGAACCCAGAGGCTCAGCAAGCTAAGGCCTGACCCTGACTTGGGGAGCACAGCTTCTCACTCTGGGCCAGTAAACTGAAAGACAGAAGCACAGTACCTGGTGTGAGATTGCTCCCCAGGAAGTGTTTCAGTAATGTTGTTCTCTATGCTGATCACTAGCCAGACAATACAGGCGCAGGGGGCAAATTAGCCACCGTGACCTACCACCAACATTTGCCTTTATAAAGGGGAGGCAAGAGGTGAATGTGTGGGGATAAGTCAGACCAAAGCTTCTATGCATTCCTTGAGTTTGGAAGTCTTTGCTAGAAGTCTTTACTAGCTGCAGTCTAATTGCTTGATTGTGGCAGTGTTCACTTGGCCAGGATTTGGCAGTCCACATGTTGCTCCCTGGAAGGGATTTGAATAGTGATTGTGTTTTGACTTAAGGTGGTGGGCTGGAGGGCCAGGCAGGGGCCACTGACCAGTGCAGAAGAGTTGTCTCAGCTTCCTGAAGGACAATCTGTAGAGAAAGTGTCTCTCCCTCTATGGGAAGAGAATCCAGTGTGTTCTGGACACACTTTTTGCATCATGGCTGCTGGTGCTGAAGCCAGCACCTTTCTTTGGTGGAAGGACATCACTGGGAGACATTACTGCCATAGTGTTTGGGGGGCATCTGAGCCAGCGGGGCTGGGCAGGCCCATGTTCTCTTGCTGGGCATACATAGAACGTCTGTTCTGACATGAGCAGAATATCAATAGTCACACACTTGCTGCGATGCTGGGAGAATTTCCTCAATGTGACACCCACCACCTCCAAGGCTGGAAACAGTGAGTGACTGGAGGAAGATGGGAGCAGAAAGGGTAGAAAGGGCTATCAAAGAAGAAATCTTTGATTTCAAACCCAACTTGCACCAGTTACTAGGTTTGTGACTTGCACCAACATACTAAATTTTTTTAAGCCTTGCTTTCCTCGCTTATAAAATGGAGTGGTCCCCAAGACAGTTGTGAGGAGCACTGAGTGAGACCATGAACATAAAGACCTCCTCTGGAATCTGGCCCACAGTAGATACATATTGAATTCCAGAGCAGAGCAGAAAACTTGGGCATGGGAAGAGTTGGCTCTTGCTTCATAGAATTGTTAGAAAGACTACCAAGACCAGGGCAGCCGAGTGGCTCCCTTCCGTACCTTGTTGCCTTTACATGCCTGGCCATCTGGGATGCTGTGAGAAACACAGACCCTGGACAGCAGAGACTGATCCTTGGTAAAGGCTGGAGCAAGAATCTATGAAATGCTGACCGGGACTGGGATTGACAACACAGCTGAATAGCTAGCTAATCTGAAATCAAGTCAACTCAAAAAGAATGGATGGAAAATTATAGGCATGGCCCACCAATAGCTAATAATCTCTTAGAAAGCAAAAGTTGGCTGCATGGAGATTCCTTTTGAAACTGATAACTTTATAACAGGGTTTTTTGTTGTTTCAATTAGTAAGGTTGAAAGTTTCCATTTCTGTGTGCTAACCAGTGATAGTGATTGATACCAATTCTGTGGGTTGGCAACCTGGGCAGTTCTTTGTGTCTAGTCTTACCTCAAATCACTCCTGGGGCAACAGTCAACTGGGTTCAGCAGTCTGGGATGTGTGAGATGGCCTCTGACTCATTGGGTAGTGAATGCTGGCTGTTGGCCAAGGCACTTTGGCCCTTATCCACTTGGCCTTTCATCCTCTGGCAGCCTAGAATGGGCTTCTGCAGAGCAAGTGGCCTCTGGGTTCCAGGGAAGCAAGACCAGGGATTGCAAAGCCTAAGCTCTGGAATTCTCTCCATATTCTATTGGCAAAGCAAGTTACAGTCCTCTCAGATTTCAGGGATGGAGAAAAAGTCCCTAGCACAGTGCCCAAGCAAGAAAGGGGCTGGTCCTGATTGGGCACTAATGCCTTGAGGCATTTCAAGTTGGGGTAAGAAACATTACCCAGGGAACCACATGAAGGCATCTGTGTCCAAAACAGAGGCAGAAGAATGTTCTACACAGTGACCAAGGAATGGCTGAGAGTTGCTGCTAGTGTGTACCATAGATGGTGAGCCTCTGTACCCAGTGATGGCAGTGAGAGGGCTGAGGAGGCTGTGAGCTCCATGGACATCCTAGCCATCCTTGTCTCCCAACCAGATTAAGGAAAATGCTGGAGAGTCAAAGGAGGAAAAGGAAGAAAACATTTCAGCAGGGCAGAAGTGGGAGGCCGGACTGATGTGAGCACTGTCTCTGCGCAGACCCACTCACTGGAGCACCCACCATCATGTCCTTGAGGCCTCCTGAGAACTTCCACTTCTTTAAAGCACATTTCCTCAAATTCCACTTGCTGGTTACTGTGGCAGTTAACATTGAGTCTCTCCAGTCAGTTCACTGTCCTTCCCTAGAATGTCATTGTCATTGAATATTCCTGAATAAAGGAACCCTTTTCTTTGCCCCTCCATGGATCTCATGTTCTTATCATCTGTAGGGCAATACTACCCATATTTGGAATTTGCCTTTTAAAAATTTTTCTGCTTAAACTTATAACCTGTTCATGAACTTATAACCTGTTCATGGTTTTTTATTTGTTTGTTTGTTTTTAAAGAGCACTTTTTTTTTCAAAAGCCAGTGAAATTTTCTTTGCAAAATTTGCGATGCTTTGTCCACTATAAAAGGGTCACAAACTGGTAGGTCAGGGAGATCCCTACCATATGTGCCATTTTTGTGTTTATAATATAAAAGGATATATTTGGTAATAAACTATATATAATCATAGATTGCTTAGACCTAAATAAAAATACTCCATGGTGATAAAAACTGTAAATGCCATAATCAATGCTATATCAGCTACTCAAGTATATCTTGCAAAATATTTCCATATTTTTTTAAAAAGTCTTTAGAGCTGGGTGCAGTGGCTCATGCCTGTAATCTCAGCAGCTAGGGAGGCTGAGACAGAAAC
This sequence comes from Glaucomys volans, assembly GCA_020662805.1. Classification (NCBI taxonomy): domain Eukaryota; kingdom Metazoa; phylum Chordata; class Mammalia; order Rodentia; family Sciuridae; genus Glaucomys; species Glaucomys volans. The sequence continues at coordinate 96,651 of JAJEJO010005203.1, forward strand.
GTGAGTTCAAAGCCATCCTTAGCAAAAGCAAGGTGCTAAGCAACTCAGTGAGACCCTGTCTCTAAAGAGGCCTGGGGATGTGTCTCAGTGATTGAGTGCCCCTGAGTTCAATCCCCAGTACTGAAAAACAAAACAGTCTTTAGAATTTTGTAAGATTCATAATATAGGGACACTGTAACTGCAGTGTGCACCCCCAAACCCTGCAGGCCCCCCACAGGTCCCTGACACAGGTGAGTCAAGTGCATAAGTTATGAACGAGATGGTGATGGTGATGATTAGCATCCTGCAGGCAGAGGCAGAGAGGCAGATACCTGGAATCAGTCAAGCAACCATCTAAGTCCCCATCCATACAGTTTTGAATGGCTTCCAGGGTCCTGTCAAAGTCCATGAAGAATAAAGAAAGCAGGAAGGAGGAGTAATTTGGATCCCCCAGAACTTTCAATTTAGAAACAATCTTGGCAGTTAACATTTAGTCTCTCCAGCCAGTTCACTGCCCTTACCTAGAATGTCATTAGCAGGGTCACCCCTGAATACTTATGAGGAAAGGAACCCTTTTTCTTTGCCATCCATTGGGTTCCTTTTTAATTTTCTGTTTTAAAAAAGGTTTCTTAGGGACTCTACCACTACTCAGTGGGGGAGTGCTTGCCTAGCCTAGGCAAGGCCCTAGGTTTGATCCTCAGCACCGCAAAGAAAATAAATACATTTTTAAAAAATTTACAAGTTTTTCTTATATTTAATAGAAAACTGCCTTCTGTAATTTCTACATCTGGCCCTTAATTCTGTATTTAGCACTAAACAAACCAAATCTACATTCATATTCTCTTCCACAAAACCTTTCATCAAACTGAATGTTCCCCTTTGGTGAATACAGGATAAAAGTTGGTGGACTTGGCATCACGCTAACCCAAAGGGATCATTGTCTTGAACAGCTACATGATAATATGTGGACAGTTCAAGGGCTGCGTACATCTCATGGTTTTGAACCGTGCAGTTAGAGACACTGAGGGTTGACAGATTAGTCAGGGATTTGTCAAGAGTATTAATTACAAACTTTGAAATCTTCTTCAGGGAAAGTTCATCTCAGCGCATCTTGCAAATATGATCAAAGTCTTTTCAGTACTGATTTGATGGTGCTTAACCACAAGCCTGGAGAATGAAGGTTTTCATTAGAAATTACTGATGTCATAGAGCACATTTTCATGGAAGATGCTCTTTTGGACTTCAACAATCCATGCTCTTCTCCACCCTATGCAGACTCCCTACTGTCCCCTACCCCCATTTTCTGGGCTCCCTTTCCTCTTTGAACTCCTAAAATGGCTTTTTGGACTACTGCAAAAAGAAACTGTAGTCTTAACAACATCAGCTCAGAGATGACTGCCACATCGCGGGGAGGGGGCGCTCCTGTTAAGTGATGTTTTTTAAACCAAAGAATAAGCCACGAATACCCGGAAGTTTACTGTGATTGGGGGAATGAAAGAAATTTAAGACTGGCTGGAAACTTGAAAAATGGAGGAGTACAGTATGTAGCTGGTTAGGGGAAATGGAAAGCAGTCCTTTGCCCTTGTTCAGTTTTAGAAAAACAACCTATTGTTTTGGTAGCTTGCTTTTCCCTCCCGGGAATTTAAAAAAAAAAAAAAGAGCTGGGGCCAAAAGAGTAGAACAAGGAACCCCATGGACACCAGCGCTGTTTTTGACAGTCACTGGCCTGCATCTTTCCCTTCCTTCTGCCAGGAGTGTTTCCTCCATGCCTGCCAGTGACTGTCAAAAACACCGGGGGTGTCCATGGGGTTCCTTGGTGTTCGCGGTTAACTGCAGGTCGATTTTGGCAGGTAGAGGGTGCGCAAAGAACCAATAACTAGCACTGGTCTGCCTGCCACGGCTCTCTGCTGAGTTTCAGGAAGCTCCTCTGCTTCCAGCCGGGGTCTGGAGACGCTAGTCTGGGAAGATTGGGGCAAGTCTCTACTGGTTCACCTGTTTGGAGGTTCTTCTCGTACAGTTGCCTCTGCGCGCCAGATGGTGGCACCCCAGGCACTCCAGAGGTGGAGAGGAGGGAAAGGGAGGGGAAGGATGAGGAGAGGAGGAAAGATAAAAAGAAGGAAGGAGAGGAAATCGTCAACTCTGAGACCGTAGTCTTGAGTTCCCCCGCTAATTCGCAGTTAGACCTGCCCCGGCACCCCCTTAAGAGAAAGCTTCGACTTCTGCCGGACTAGGTGTCAGAAAGTTAGGAATTATTTTCGATGAAAAAGGCTTCCAAGGGTTTTATTTACGATCAACTGTTTGTACCCCCTTGGGTCTCTAGATTTGTAAAGGAAACTAGGTTCCGCAGTCGCTGAGTGCGCGGGTGCTTTTGGGTGCGCAGAAAAGTTGCTGGCGCTAGATACAGTGGTGAGTGCGCCAACGTCTGATCTGTTCCCTTTGTCATGTTTTGCAGTTGCTGCATTTGTGTGACTCGGTGAAGGATGATGCCCTGAGGGTGATCTCTGCCTTTAACATTCCACACGCCAACCTCCACGCCCCAATCGCCGGGGTCCCCAACCCGCGTGCCGCCTGGGCCTTCTACCCTGCGAGGATTCTGCCGCTGGCTGGGGAAGGGGCACGGTCCCAACGGCCCAAGCTGGGAGCCAAGCTATAACCCGCGTGGACGGAAGTGTAGTGGTCGGTCCGCAAGTGCCACCAAGCTTGCTTCACTGGTGCCCGAAGCTGGGGCAGAGGCCGGGCTGGCAAGTGCGGGGCCGCGGCCGCGGGGATTTTGGCAGCGTAGCAGAGGTTCAGCCGAGGCTTCCGAGGCGCGCGGAGGGCTGTTGGGGGAAAGCTAGCCGCGGCTGCCTGGGAATGCAACACTTGGTCCTTTTCCTGTAACCCCCCCTGGCCTCGCCGCGACCTCGTCTAGCTATGGCGCCGGATCCCCCTAGACAATCAGGGTGGGCTCCCCCGCGAGCGCACCCCACAGACGGGTGCCGCCAAAGATCTACTGTCAGCGGTGAGTCAGATTCCCAGTGATTTCGAAAAACTCTGGTTCTGAGTGAAAAAAAAAATCAAAACATAAAAATCAAACACCCTCAGGCGAAAAGAAAAAAGAAAAAGAAAAAAGCCCCATCCACTCGGAGCGCGGGCAAAGGTTCAGTCAGCAACTGATGCTTTTCCAGTGAATCAGACCCTTTGGGACTCGGCAAGGAAACGCACGGGCAGGGAGAGCGGAGCCGAGCCTGGAGTTGTGCTCTGAGCAAAGCCAGAACTTGGGCTGGTCCTCCCAGGCGGGCGGTTTCCGGACGGTAACAACGCGCGGAAAACATTTTTACCACGTGAAGCTGTAATCTGTTCATTACAAGAGCACACACACAAAGTTTAATAAAGAATTTGGGTGCTGGGAAGGCGCATCCGCTGCTTGGTCAGGTCGGGGGAGGGGGCTCTGGGGAATACACTGCAATAAATTGGTTTCGGAACTTGGGAGACCACACAGGCGGCGCCTGCGGTCCGTGGATTTCTCTTTTCTCAAATCCCCGTTGCACGACTTCATTCTTCTTTCTCTCAGTCCAAGTCATCTTCTCTCTTCCCTTCCTCCACGTCTCATGACAGCGGCAGGAAGGAACACTGCCCTGCCAGTGCCAGCGAGAGCGATGTCCTGCGCGGGTAATCCAATACCCACCGGCACTTCCCACGCCGCCCTTCTCTGGAGCTTAAACCCAGTTCCGGAAGGACCTCCCGACCTAACGCAAGAAGGCCCTAAAGGCTCGCGGTCGCCTGAGGCGGGGGACCTGATCTAAGCCGCCCAGTAAGGTCTGGGTCGAGCGCAAAGTAGGAACCTCCGCCTCCAGGCCGGCTTCCTTGTTGAGCCATATACATGGGTGCTTAGCTGGTTGCTTTCCCAGAAGCCTTTGTTTTTCACAGTGTTCACGAGGTCGCACGAACGGGCGACACTGAGGTGGCGGAGCTACACAAGGACAGGCAACACCGCATTCTTCTGTGAAGTTCTTTTCCGGCCATTTTGCGTGGCCCGACACCGCCAGGAGCGCAGGGCACGCCGGGGCGTGGCGGGTTTGGGGCTCTCGGCTAGAGGAGCAGGTTGCTTTGCTCTCCCCCGGGTAGGACAAGGAGTGGCCGAGGCACAGTCTGCCTCCGGCAGTTACCGATAGCCGCGGGCGGGAGTTCCTCGCCGCGGTCAGGACTGACCTCGGCCTAGGAGTCTACCTCGCTGAGTCCACGCCCTTGACATTTCCCTCTTGCAGCGAAATCCCCGGGCGGACGTGGAGCGCGTCCTCCAGACCCTCTGGGAACCCGAGGCTTACTTCATCTCACTCAGGACTCACCAGAGAACGAGACTTTAACCTGGGGCTGTGCTGTGTCACGGTGACGTGAGATCTGCTTATGAACACAAAAATAGAACCAAGATGGCCCGATGGCGGGACAAGGCCTCCTTACTTGCTCCTTTATGCGGGAGGCTCCGTTCTTCTCCCCGTCCGTCAGGGTGCGGGTTAGGGAGGCCCCTGAATTGAGTTTTCTCAATCCCCACCTAGCAGGCTGCAGAATGTTCCATTTCCTGACCAACCTCCCACTCCCCCGCCGCAATTGTCTCGAAGCTTCGGGTTGGGGAACAGAGGCAATGGGGAGCGGGCAATAAGGCCCTGGTCACCGGCCGCCAGGGTGGACGGGGGTGCAGACCCAGAGGAGGAATGAGAGATGGAGTTTGGTCTCCTGGGGAAAGGGAAGAGTTGGGACCGCGGACTTCAAGGAGGAGGAGGATGGGGACGCGAGAGGAGGTGGTTCGGGGGATATTGCGACACCTATGTGGCCAGAACTTTGCTGTTCCGCCTGAGCCAGCTTCAGCCCGCTGAGGAACAGTTCTGGCAGGTTTCTGCGAGCCCAACAAATTTCGGGGGTACCAACAGAGCGTATGCACCACCTTCTCTCATCGAGAGGCTGAGACTCTTCTTTATGCCTTTTTATTCTCTTTTATTTCTATTATTCTTTTCATTTCCCTATTTTATTTACTCTTTACCCTCGAATCACACCTCGTACCCGGGCTGCGGAGAATGCTCCTTCTGGGATCGCTCCTTGCCCTTTTCTTAATTCTGCTTCCCACCACGGGCTCTGTCTCTTAAGGAGATTGAGCGCCCCAGAAACGCTGGGTAGCGCTTGCGGGGTAACAGGAGGTCTCCTCAAAGTCCCGCGCAATGCAAGGCGAGGAAGGTCAACAGCTTATGCGTTTGGGTCCCGCCGGAAACCCCGGACTTTTGGGGAAGGGAAAGCTCAGAGACCCAGCGTCCAGCCTCGCACCCGCGTGTTTTCAAGGACCAATCCAATCCCCAAGCTGCCCAGGGCGGCTGAGAAACTGCACAGGAAGGGGCAGGGGCGCCTCCAGAGGCTTTCCATCGGCCAGGCTGGGTTCAGAGCGTGCCCCGAGCGCCCCCTCTGTTCTGCGCTCTCGCCACAGCCTACACTGGGTGGGGGGAGTGTATACTTCGGAGTGGGGGATGGGCGGCGCACGCAGCGCCAGCAGGCCAAGTCACTTTGGTAAACACGCCAGGGTTGGCGGCGCGCGCGGCAGGGAACCCGGCCCGGCCACCCCCGCCTTTACCTGCCCCGGCCTGCACGCGCCGGCGGCCCGGGCGCTGCGGGGGCGGGGCTTGACAGCCCCCCGCCGGGGCGGGACCTAGCGGGGGCGGGGCCCGCGGTGATTGGCGCGGGCTTGGGGCCGCCAGTCTGAGCAGGGCTGCAGGGCCGCGCAGGTTTCACTTCGCTCCGCGCAGCCTCTGGGTCCCAAGCTCGTAGTAACGCTGCGTCCTGCACCACCACCGCCGGCACCGCCGCGGGATTCCTGCAGCCAGCCTGTGAGCTTGCCCCATTGGAGTCAGAACCGCCTCGGGCAGCTCGGTTCGCGTCGGTCCCACCTCTTGCACCTCGGCGCCCTTCCCTTGGCTCTTGTCCCCCCCCAATGTCTGACTCTGATTCTCGGACTGAGAAACGCAAGGTAAACACCTACGAATCTCAGGCAACGGGCCGGAGACGGATGGAAAACAGGCATTGGGGCTCGTTTGGCTCCTTGTAGTGCCCGCTTTCCGCGCACGTGCGGGCAGACGCACGTATTCCGCTTATCGCTGGGCGGGAGGCGGCGATTGGTGTGGGTCGGGTTCCCTCACAGGGGCATTCTGGGGAAGGGTCGTCGGCGCAGAAGCTTTGGGCATTTGCTTTAAGTATGATTCAGGTCGGGATGTAGCTCGCGGGGGTTGTGAAGCGTCGCAGGCCAGGTTGGGGGAGCGCGTGCTCTTGCCGCCCGCCGGGGAGCTGGAGTACCCGCTCCGCCGCATCGGGCTGTGTGCCCAAGCCGGGATGTCTCGCCGCCGGCTCCGCGGCCTGGAGTAGTGACCGGCCACGCTGTTCTAGAGGGTCTGGCATATTGGTTCTTGGGCGCACGGACTCTGGGGTGGGTTTGCGGAACTGCGGTGGTGATTTAGCTGATGAACCCGGGATTTTCTTTTAACTTATTCAAGCTAGAGTTTGGGGGCAGCTGCTGAATTCGCCGTGTTTAAAGTACCTGGGGGCCCTGTTGCTCTGCTGCATCCTGCGGACAGTGCCAGCGCGCGATCCAATGGCAGTGAGAGACCTAGGGCCTCCTCCGACCACCAGCGCCACACGGGGGACGAGCCCCCGCCAGCAGAACTTGCTCGGCCTATAGAGCTTGGCTGTCCTGGAGGCTCCCGCGCGCCTTATCCCACCCCAGACCTTTGGCTGTGCAGGCTGGCGACGCCGTGCCCTCGGTGGCCTGTTTTCCCTAGGGCTTTGGCGTTGCTGGTGGAGGGCTCGCCGGACGCCGAGGACGAGGGTGTGGATGTGCATGCTCCTGGCCCGGGGTGGTCGTTTAGATTTGGTGCGTATCCGCGGCACACAGGGAGACAGGTGAGGAAGTTGTTGGAGTTGGATGGGTGCTGCAGCCCGGGCAAGAGAGGCCGTGGGGCTCCTCGCCCGAGGACGGGTGGCAAGGACTGAGGTATGACGACCGCCCTGCGGATCTCGCTTTGTGTCCAGGTGCTTGGCTGCCTGGAGCAGCGGAGCTTCCGAGGCGCGCGCGGTGTCCGGGTCGGGCGGGGCGGGGCGGGGTATCGGAGCTGCCGGGCTGCAGCCGCGGCCGCAGGAGCGGCGCTCCGAGGCGAGTTTGTCAACAATCGCCTAGCCTTTGGCGGCTGGACCGGTGGCGCCGCCCCCGCCACCGCAGCCCATTGGCTGGGGCGCGGAGCGACCATGCGCGGGCCAATGGGGAGCGCGGGCACCGGCGCCAGCGGCGCCGGGAGGCCGGCGGTGCAGGCCTCGGCGGGCGCAGTGCGCGAGGGGAGGAGCGGGCGGAGGCGGAGGATGTTCCCGGCGGCGGCGGCCGGGGCAGCGCGGGCCAGAGGCGCGGCGCGCGAAGCCCTGGGCTGCCCGGCGGAGCGCGGCGGCGGGCGGGCGGGCAGGCGTGGGCTCTGTGTGGCCCGGGGGGCTCCGAACCCGAGCGCCGGGCTTTGTGCCCCGCGCTGCCTCCGCGGTGACGGTCCGGGGGCGCCGGGTCGGCGCAGGGCGCGGGTCGGCCGCCGCGGGGCGCGGGCCCGGACGCTTCGCTCAGAAGGGAAGGGGCGGACGTGAGTTCGGTGTGCTTGCTTTCGGAGGGGTGGGTCTCTGGGGTTAGGGAACCGCACGCCCAGGCTCGCGGAGCGTGCGGAGTTGGTTGTGGACGTCGCAGGGGGTGCCGGGGGCCGGCCCTGGGGGGCCCCCACTTGGGAAGGTGCACCTAACAACACGGCTGCACCCAGGTGGAGTTCTGTCGCGTTTGGTGTGGCGCGCGGGGTGAGGAGTTAGAGGGACCGCAGCGGGGAGCGTCGGAGCCCGGCCGATCCGCGCTCTGAGTTACAAACTCTATTGTGACGCACTTACTACGACTGACGGCCGCTGCCAAACCTTCCCCAGACTTGCTGCCCTCAGCATTTTCGGCAAACAATGGGGCCGGAGCAGGGAACGCGGCCAGCCGCCTGTAATCGCTGCATCTGCGCCCGCTCCTGTGCTCCAGCACCAAGTCTGATCCCGGGAAATCGGAGCCTGTTGGGAGCGTCCGACTTGATGCAAGTCTGTCCGGAGCAAGAAGCACTTGCGAGTGGGCTTTAAACAAGCCGCTTCTCTTGAAACTTGTGCGTGTGTAATGTGTGTTAAGAGCACCAGCTCCACCAGTAGTTGACGTTGTAGTAACAACTGTTTAGTTTGGTGGCATGAAGTTTAGTTACACCCGGAGAGAAGGATCTGCACACCTTTGTTATTTTAGGTGCATTTTTGTTTTTATTTGGGAGATTGTCAGAGAAATAAACAACATAATTAAAGTATTTGGGACTCTTAATGAATAGGTGTAAGATTATTTACTTATTACAATTATTATCTTGTTGGAGATCATCTTAGTTTCCCTTTTTATTGTTCTTGCAGAAAAAAAGACCAAATGGCAAAGCAACCTTCCGATGTAAGTTCTGAGTGTGACAGAGAAGGTGGACAATTGCAGCCTGCAGAGAGGCCTTCCCAGCTGCGGCCGGGGGCCCCTACCTCCCTTCAGACAGAGCCTCAAGGTAATCCCGAAGGCGAAGGGGACCGCTGCCCACACGGCAGCCCTCAGGGCCCGCTGGCCCCACCGGCCAGCCCTGGCCCTTTTGCTACCAGATCCCCGCTTTTCATCTTTGTGAGAAGATCTTCCCTGCTGTCTCGATCCTCCAGTGGGTATTTCTCTTTTGACACAGACAGGAGCCCGGCACCCATGAGTTGTGACAAATCAACACAAACCCCAAGTCCTCCTTGCCAGGCCATCAACCATTATCTGAGTGCAATGGGTAAGCAATGCCTGGGTAAGAGGCAGTTGGTGCGTGGTTGTTGGATATATGTTTCAAGGCTGTGTGTAGCATTGAAAGTCCCCTTTGAGAGTCTTTCAACTGGTTTAATCTATTTTTATCAAGTCATGTATCAAGCCAGCATTTTTTTAAATTTGTGAAGTCTGGCATTGGGGTAAAGCTTGAATTTCTGCAAAAGCAATAACCCTGGCACAGTGTTTGAACCACTGAGTTTTACCTGTTAATGACTTTCTGCTTGAAAGGTACTTGGTGTCCCTTTCAAACAGCTTAATAACAAAACAAAAAGTGAAGAAAGATTTGCAAGTCAAACATTTTCAAAAATGACATTTGGGAACATGAACTAGTTTGTATAAGCAGTACCAACATAGAACCATAAAGATGGTTGGTTTTATGGGCAAATTTCCCCTGGGGCTAATGTCTCAGAGTTTGGACATAGTACTAATGAGCTTAGGGAGTCAGACTTTATGTCAGGGATTAAAAGCAGTATTAGGGTCTGAACTGGGAGTGGCAAACACAAACACCCAGAGTCCTCCAGTCCCATCAGTGAGGGTGACTGGCAAGTTGCTGGGCCCATCCTGACTGTGGCCTGGGGGCATGTGGTCTCAAAGCAGCAGGGGTTCTTGTTCCGCAGTGTAGTCCTGGAATGCAGGTTTCCATGTCCCATATCCTGATATTTAAACATTGACAACTCATATTCTTTAAAACATTGCATAAGCCATTTTGAAACATCTACAGGCTTGTGTTTGACTCTGGAGCCTCTGGTTTGTGCCTGAGAATGTCCAGTCACCCTGATAAGGGATGATTCTGTGTTGGTTCAACTGGCCATTCTTCCTAAAGAAGTTCCTGTCTTCATCATTCACCAGAATTAGATTTGACATTTGTTCAGATTGGCTTGCCCTGCCTAAATAAGACTTAAAGAAATGGGTAATGTTATCAGTTAGGAAATATAGTATAGATTCTACTAAGTGTAGGTTGTATCTGCCATGCCAAAGGCTAAGTAAAAGTCATGAGATCAGACTCTCAAGTACTGTGACATATCTTGTATTTGTAAATATGATATAGCGTGGGCAGGTGTATCCCCATGTTACAGAGATTGGAAGAACCTCAGAGGAGTGTCATTTGTCAGGGGTGGGGCACACCTGGCACAAAAGACAAAACACCAGTAGCTGTGTATGCTGGCTGCACATCTGCCAAATGCTGGTGTGTAGTTTGTTGTATAAGGAGCTGGAAGTTCTGTTATCGCTGTTGCTTTAGTACTGCCAGCATCTGCTCCTGAGTTCTTGTCAGCCTTGGCAGTTCCTGGTACTTTGGAACTGTTCTACCCACAAAATATTCCAGTGCATGTATGAACCTCCAACATTCTAACGGAGTTTCCAGGGTTTTGCAGTATGTTTGAAAACCTGTTTATTTTAAGGACCCTCTGGAAGCTATTATCCTTTCACACTGCAGGCCTTTGTGGCAGAGCCTGCAGGTGCTGGCTTAAGGCATGGCAGTAGTTTCTCCTTCCTCATTAACTAGGAAGAGTGTTAGTTAGCTGGATGAGTTAACATGTTTTTTTAATGTGAAGACAGACATGAATGCTCTGTGTTTTTTTGTTTTTGTTTTTTTTTTTGGTGACAAATTCTATTAGCAAGCTAATTACAATGTAAGCACCGTTATTTGAGATGACAGATAAAAAGCTTTAAAGATCACGATCCAGATTATTAAGCAGAGTTAATGGCTTTATCTGCGAAGTAAAGAAATGGATCCCAAGGTTTTATTTTATACTATGAACTGTATTCCAGTAGATTGGTATAAGAGCTGAGTTTAGTGTGGAGGAGGAGTAGTAAATGGTAAGTTATAAGGAATTTGAAGTTATTGTACCAAGGTAAGTTTTCAGCATTATGTTTTGGGAGATTTGTTGTGGGAGAAAATGAGTTAGTGTGAGGAGAGGCAGGAATTATTGGTGGGAAGAGAGGACTTAGCCAGATGTGCAATTATGAAATTGAAGAATTTCTTTTTGAAGTCTGTGATCGTACTGCCTCTTTTTCCTGGCCATCCCCAGCCACCTCAGTTGCTGAAGGCCACTTAGACTGTGCTGCAATGTGGTTTTCGGCCATGTTTAATGTTCCTTACTCCATTATCTCCATTAAGATCTTCAATGACATTTTTGATAATTTTTTTGAAAAGTTTGTTTTTCACAAGGAAATCTTGATAAATTTGAACTGTTGGAATACCAGTGTGAGATTGCAGAGAAGTTCAGCTTAGCCAGGGCTGCTCCAGCCACAAAGTAGTTTTCTGCTTAGTGCCTGGAGGTAGAGACCAGGATTCTTGGGGTTTTGAACTTGCATTTTTGATCTGATGAGAAAATGAAGCATTACCGGGGATTCATAGCAGTTAGGTGTTCTTCCTACAAACATCTTCATCTTTTCCTCCACATTTCTGATTTTCTGAAGACCTGTTGGAAGAACATTGTTTTTATCATGAGGAGACAGTTTTTACACTTTCACTCGGTTTGCCTCTGTATGTACATTTTGGTGGGGTTAACTTGACAGATGTTCTCTTAGTGGATGACTGATAGTTTTCATAAAAGTCACCTATGCCTGTTGGTTTACCATGTACCTTTTAGAGTGGTTTTATGCCACAGGCATTTTTCATGCAAATTATGTATACTGTCCTGTATAAATTCTTAACTGAAGTCATTGCAATTGGAAATAAGAGTTGAGGTCTGACTATCAATAACTCTGCCATATTGTGTTTGTAATTGTTTGTAAATGTCTTAAACTTTGTACTTGTTCCTAGTATGTCAGAATTCACAGATAGAAGTTAATTTATTTCTGAGCCCTTTGAACCCCTCATCATACTGTGGGGTGCTGCCCATTACCTCTTGCAGCTGGTAATCAACTGACCCCTCCTAGATGGAGAGCCCTAGACTGGTCAGAATCAAGATGTGCTGTTAGTATCAATGCACACTGAATTTTGAAGGTTTGCTACATAAAAAATATATATATATAAAATGCCAATTATTTTGTATGGATTACTTCTCAATAATATTTTGAATTTATGGGTTAAATAAAATGCAATTTTTATGGTGGTAAAAAAACTAACAAGATATTTACCATTTTAACTGTTTTGAGGTGTGTAGTTCAGTAGTATTGAAGAGCATTCATGTTGTTGTACAGTCATCTCCAGAACATTTCCATCTTTTAAAACTGAACTTACCCTGTTTCCCTACCCCCAGCCGTGGACAGATCCACTCAGCTTTCTGCCTGCAATTTTGACTACTTCTGTAGGTGGAATTATACAGACCTTCTGTAACTGACTTAATGCACCTAGCATAATGTCATCCCTACTGTAACACATATCCCTCCTTTTTAAGGCTGAGCAAAATTCCAGTGCAAAACCACGTCACATTTTGTTTATCCATTCATATGCCAGTAGACACTAGGGTTGCTTCTACCTTTTGGCTATTGTTGAGTGTGCCACTGTGAACATGGATATGCTAAATCTTACCAGGATCCTGCTTTGAGTTCTTTTGGATATGTACCCAGAGGTGGAATTGTTGGATCATATGGAGATTTAGGCAGAATTACCATGGAGTCTTATAATCCTTGGATAGGTATGTCTCTCCAAGTAGAGAAGACCAAATTTAGGTCTTAGATTTATTTCATTATTGTAGTTTTCAGTATACAGAACTGGTACGTTTGTTTAGATGTATACCTAAATATACATCAATATTTTATTGGGAGCAGTTCCATTAATTTTAGTTTCCATGTGTTCACTTTTAGTATAATAAGATGAAGTTAATTTTTGTGTATTGATCTTGTCTCTTATGGCCTTGCTTGAACTCATTAATTCTAGAAGCTTCTTTGTTGATTTCTTGGACTATCTATGTATGTAGTCATAAAATTTGAAAATTGGGACAGTTTTGGGTTTGTTTTTTTCTCCCCTTTCTTTGCTTATTTTCTTTTTCTTGCTCTATTGCATTGGCTAGAACTTCCACTACTTATGTTGAATAGGAGTGGTAAGAATGGGCATCCTTCTCTTGTTCCCAGTCTTGGGGAAATTCTTTGTCTTTAATTATTAAATACATCAGATACTTTGCAGATACTCTTCTAAAAGATGGGGAACTTTTACCTTTATTCCTCTGTTAAGTTTTTAATCATGAATGGACTGTGTTAGGTTTTATAAAATATTCTGTAGCATTGTTATGATGATGATTTTATTTATATTTAGCATATTGAAATGGTCCATTACAATGATTTGTGGTGCCTGGGATAAATCCTACTTGGGCGGGGCATAGGTTTTTACATACACTGCTGGATTGAGTTTGTTGGTATTTGGTTGAGAATATTTGCACCTTAATTCTTGAGGTTTCTGTTGTTGTAAGTCTGTCTGGTTTTGATGTGAGGACCTTAGTAGTGAGTTTGGAAAGTGTTCCATTTTCTTCTGTTTTCCAGAAGAGATTGCATAAAGTTAGTGTTAATTCTTTAAATGTTTTGTAGAATCTAATGGAAACATCCAGGTTGGAGGTTTCTTTGGGGGCACTTTTAGATGACAGATTTTATTTCTTGGTGTTTGTAGTACTGTTCAGGTAGATTCATCTTAGTTTCAATTTTGATAGTGTGTGGGTTTTGAGAAATTGGTCCATTTCTTCTAAGTTGTTGAGTTTATGAGTGTAAACATATTTATAGTATCCCTTGTTAAATGGATCCCTTTTAAATGGATTCAGGATCTGTTGTACTGATTTCTCTTTGCTGGTGTTGGTAGTTTGTGTCTTTTTATCTCTATCAGTCTTAGAAGTCTGTCACTTTCTAGGGCTGAGGTCGTGGCTCAGTGGTAGAGTGCTTGCCTAGCTTGTGTGAGGCATGAGGTTCGATCCCCAGTACCACATAAAAATAAATAAATAAAATAAAGGTTTTGTGTTCATCTACAACTAAAAATAATTTTTTTTAAAGTATCACTTTCTTTTTTTTCAAATCAGCTTTTTGTTATTGATTTTCCTCTTTTCCTGTTTTCAGGTTCATTGCTTATTTCCGTCTTCATTTGTTTTTTCTGATTTCTTGACAGGGACTTGGGATGGTATTTGGAGATTTCTTCCTTTCTGATAGAAGCATTTTGCTGGAACTTTCCTCCCCCTGTGCTTGAGCCACATCCCAACTTGTTTTGTTTAGTGTATTGAGTTTTCGTTTTTATTCGGCTGTGTTTTTGCTTCCTTGGAGATGTCCTACTTCAGGCTATTTAGAAGTGTGTTGCTTCCTTCCCAAGTGTGGGGAGAAGGTTCTGTTATCTTTCTGTTACTGTTCTGTTTGTTTCCATCGTGGTAGAGAACATAAGCAGCATGGCTTCAGTCCTCTTACACTGGTTGGGGTTTATCTCTCAGCGTAGGGGATGGTTTGTTGGGGATGCTCTCTGGGTGCCTGAAAACCCTCTGCCCTGCTGCAGGGAGTGTTCATGATCCGTGTCAGTCAGGTCTCTCTGGTTGATGTGGTGTTGGGGTCTCTGGTCCTGTTTTTCCTGTCCAGTGGTTCTGTGGATTGTTGAGGATGGCCGAGAGTTTGGTGTTGTCCAAACTCTCTAAATTTTAGAGTCATTTTAGACTTGTTCTCCTTTCAGGTTCATCAGAACTTGCTGTCTGTGTCTTATGGTGCTGCTCGATGTTGATGGCATCGCTGCCAAGTCTGCTTTGTCTGACAGTCATGTGGGTGTCTACCTTGATATTCTGCTTTTTAAAAGATTAGTGTATTGGTGTTCCTACAGTATAATTTTTTTTTATCCTTTCACTTATCTTACCTGCTTTGCACTTGAAGTACGTTTTCATATATGTCTTTAGGTAGAATTGTTTTACCTGCTTTGTTAAATCTGACTTTTAAATGGTGCATTTAAACCATTTGTATTTAAGGTGATTACATATATCTGCCATTTATTATAGTATTTGTTATGTTTTGTTTTGTTTTGTTTTAACTGTATTGCTCTGTCTGGTTTCATTGGTGCTGTTCTTGGCATAGCAGCATGCACATCACACATCTCCAGTATCAGTGTTTTGTGACTTACAGCTGCAGTGCAGAAGCTTACTTCCCTTTAGGTCCCAGTACCTGCCCCACTTTGCAGATATTATCTTATTTCCCCTGTATACAGGGAGCATTGTACGGTTGGTATTATGATTTTTGCTTCAGCCATGTAATGATTTAAGAAACTTATGAGACAAGTTTATAATATTTACTCCTCTATTTTTTTCTCCTTCCAGTGTTCTTTCCTTTCTGAAGTTCTGAGCCTTCAGTTATCATTTCCTTTCTGTTTTAGGAACTCCAATGATAAGGCTGCTTGTAGCAGATTCTCATAGTTCCCCTGCTCCTGAGGATGTCTTTACTTCCCCTTCATCCTGGACATTTTCACTTGGGATAGGATTTGCAGTTGGCAGTTTCCTCTTGGTACCTGAAGGACATCACTTCCAGTTGGTCTCTGGTTTTACGTGGGAGATCTGCCATCCTTCCAGCGGGTGGCCTCCCGTAAGTCATGCGCCATTTCTGCCTGGCTGCTTTCAAGGTTTTTCTTTGTCTTTTGTCTTTCCAAAGCTTTATTATCCTTTCCATCCTTAGTTTTTAACCTTTCTGGGGGTTGCTCATCTTCTTGAATCTGCAGCGTTAGGTTTTGTGCCAGGGTTGGGAAGTTTTCAGCTGTTATATCTTTGAATATTTCTCTGTTCCCTGCCTTTCTCTTGGAACTCTGATAGCAGTGTTAGTACTTTTGTTGATCATTGTTGATCATTTCTTTTCCATCTATTTTCTCCCTTTCAGATTGAGTAAATTCTGTTGATTTGGCCTCCTATTCATGAATTTTAGAGTCATTTCCACTGTGCTATTGAGCCTGGCCAGTGAGTTTGCTAAATTATGTTTAATTGTGTATTTCTAAGGTTTCTGCCTGCCTCTGCCAAGTGACCCATTGGTTCAGATTCCTCCTTGGCTTTGTTTTGGCTTTCCTGGCACAAGCTGGGTCTAACTCGCATTGCTTCATCATGTCCAGGTTGGGTAGGCGAGCTGGGCTCCCCCTGCCCTCTGCTGACTGCTGGGGGAAGATAGTGGAGGGCTGCCTCATTCCTCCTCGGCTTCCCTCTGCTCCTTGCCAGTTAGCCCACCTCCAGCCACCTGCTTCTCCCTGCTTGTGAAGGGTAGGGGAGTTCCTCATGCCAGGTGGGGGCAGAGACTGAGTGTCTGCCAGGTGCCCTCTGGTTCCTGAGGCTGGGGCGGGGGTGGTGGGCCCACCACCCGCCCTGCAGCACATGTAGTCTGTTGTCCCTCCTGGCTCAGCGGGGTGGATGCCTGGCTTGCTGACCTCCACTGGTGCTACCCTGGCAGGGGAACTGGAGCATCCACTGCTTCCACTGGCTAGGGATGGAGGACAGCTGGCCACATGGTCACACCAGCTACTCTGGCAGGGCAGCAGGATCGCCTGGTCTGCTCCTGCCCAGCAGGGGCTGGGCGTCACTCTGCAGAGTACCCACTTTCCTGGTCTTGGGGGTGGGCTGGAAGACTGGGTTGGCCTGGCTGCTGGCGATCACCCTTCCCTGGCCCTTGGTGAAGGTGACAGGCTTTCCTGGGAGCGTTTGCCTCAGTGCCTGTGGGGCAGTCCTGTCTGCAGGCTCCCTGTCTGGGCTAAGTGGAAGGTAGGGAAGCCCAGGTCGTCTACATCCCAGGCTGCCTCTTTACCCCTTTGAGTTTCTCGTGTCTTCTCTTGTGCAACCTGGAGGCTTTTGAGTGATAAGAGGGAAGACCCTGGGAGGGTGGCGCTCCTCCAGCTCTTTAGTGGAACTAAAAATCTTCATCTTCCTTAAGTACTATGGCTGAGTTTGCCATGGTCCACTCAGCCTACCCATGGACGACTCTAGACCAGTGGGAGTATAAGCAACCAAACTCACTTCTACTGGTTCTCCCGGTTCTGGAGGCTGGGAGTCCAAGATAAGGGTAGACCTCTAATGAGGGTTCCACTTCCTGGTTCATGGATGGAGCTTTCAGTCTGTATCCCCACCTGCAAAGGAAAGGTGAGGGTCTCTGGGTTCTCTTGTCAGGGCACTCATTGCATGTGAAGGCCCCACCTTCCAGTGCCACCACCTCAGAGTTGGGCTTGGGAGACACAGACATGCAGACCATGGAGGTGTTGACGGCTTTGTTTGCAGAGACTTGAGGGTTTAGAAGTCGCCTCTTCTGCCCTTGTTTTCACTCTTCCTAGGGCAAGAGAGACTTTTAACATTAGAAAGCACTTTAGCCACTTCTTCCAGATAATCACCAGTGTCTGTAGTCACCTGCCATGTGACACTGGTGTGGGTCACAAAGTGTGCTCTGCTGCTTTCAACCTCCCTCCTGAAACATGGGCACTTGGGTCTTTTCTTGTGTGCCTTGGGGGAATGTCCGTTTAAGAAAGAGCAGGAAGCCCTTGGTCTGTGGAAGACGGTGGGCTTGGGAACATCCTCCTCCAGTTGCTGGTGGACTGGGCAGTGCTGCTGCGCCTTGCCACCTGACCTACTGTGAAGTGGGAGGTCGGAGTCCTTGCCCAGTGCCTGGCCTCCTCCACCCAGGCCTGTGGCCATCCTGCCTGTGCTGGCACAGGGCTTCTGGTCACCTCTGCCAGCCCTGTCACTACCTCCCATGCCAGAATTAAATCATCTTCATTCCTCTTTTGTGGGGCCAGCCTGGGCCTCCTGGCCTTCCCGGGTGATGACTTTTCTAGCCTGTTCATTGTCCTGTGGTGGTGGTTCTTGGTCAGTGGCCAGGGTCTGTGCTGGGGTTTGTGACCCCACCAGTGCAATGACACACACCTTTAATCCCAGTGATTTGGGAGGCTGGGGCAGGAGAATCACAAGTTCGAGGCCAGCCTCTGCAACTTAGCAGGACCCTGTCTCCGAATAAAAATTAAAAAGGGCCGGGGATGTGGCTCAGTGGTGAAGTGCCTCTGGGTTGAGTCCCCAGTACCACAAATAAAGGAAGGAAGGAAAGAAGGCATGCTAAGAAACACTGCGGAGGGGGCTTCAGCACTGCTTAGACGTGCTGAAGGCCCTCATGGTGGGAGACTGACTCCTCTGCCTCCTTTTAACAGATAGATGCTTTCATGGTACTCAAAAAAAGAATGGCACAGGGAATTGCTCCTGGCACCACATTAAGTTTGAAAAGATGACAGACTGTTGACGTCAGCCTGGTTTGGTGTTAGAGAAGTCCATGTGCGCTGGAGCGAGGGGGAAATGCACCAGCTGTTGGGGTCACAGGTCCTTCCCATACTCCTCTCGCACTTGTGGTAATGACGAACGCTTATGATCAGATCAATGGAACCCAGGATGTGACATCCAGGGCGGCTTCTGTCCTGGCTTCATTGGTTTCTGGCTTGCGCGGCAGCCTCACTGGGCATGCTGGCTCCTGGTTGCTTTCTTTGTATTGATGAAGATTCCGTCCAGGTGACATCAGGCTTTTGGCCTGTCCCCAGAGCTGATCCAGATGGATGCTAGTCCCCTCATTTACTCTTTGTGAGGTCTACCTTTTCATTCTTGACAGTGGGACATCCCCTGTCAGGTGGGACCCATCCTGACCACCCTCCCCCTGGAGTCTCAGTGGGGTCCCAGCTGTCCTGGGGGCTATCTGGTCCTACCTAAGGCCCTTGGCGGGGCTGTCAGTCTGAGCTCCACTTTCCTCACCTGTCATGTGAGGACCTTAGCCCTCATCTTGAGGGCGGACAGTGGTGTCTAATAGAAGCTCTGTAAGTAGTTGTCCTTGCTCTCTGGAGAGCTTTCCCAGGCACGGCGGGGTCACAGCTCTGCTGTTCTCTGGAAGTGCTACCATATCCCATCCATTGTGGTCTCAGAGCATAAGGAAAATCTCTTCTAGGAACCAGGCTGGCGAACGGGGAGGGGAGGTCTGAACCACCCTAACCTGTTGGGGAACCCTAGCATCACCCTAGAAGAACCTTGGCTTCGTTGGCAAGTCTTTGGACTTTGGCGAGGTACCAGGAAACCGCCCTCCCAGCTCTGCCTGAACTGGGGTGAGCCTGGACCCCGTTGGAGACAGCCCACAGGATTTGGCAGACATTAGACCAGAGTTCAGAAAAGGTTTGTGGAGAAAGAATGGTGTTGAGATCCGAGGCAGAGAGAACTTTCCCCTGTCGTCCAGAGTTCTGTTTTTTTGTTTTTTGTTTTTCAAAATAAGGGGCCATTGTTTGTTCATTGGTTAGCAATGTCCAGTGCCTGGACAGAATGAGAATTTTAAAACAGGTCCCCTCTTTAACCCAAGATAACTCCTTTGGTGAGAAAATAACAGTATTAGTCATCGTTCACCTAAATTTTGGCGATTACTTCCAAGCAAAGATAGCACCTACCTGGTGGCCAGCCTCCCTGGTTTAAGGGTTCGCTTGGAATGAGTAGGTGACCCCAGCTGTATGGCTTGCCAGTAGAGCTCCGGTTTGCTGAGACAGGATGGTGAGGGAAGTCCTGAGAGGGCTGCTGGCGGCAGCTTCCTCCTCACTTCCTGCCGTTGCCCTGGACCAGGAGGCTGGAGCAAGGCTGCGGTTGGCCTCTGAGAAGCCACATACCTGAGCTCGCAGGCTGCACTGTCCTGTTGATGGCCTGCTGCATGCAGACTCAGGAGTGGGGATTTGACTGCATTTCAGAGCAAGGAAACAACCTGGAGCCTGGAGTTGGGTCTAGGCCATGTCCAGTCTTGGAACCCAGCATTGAACTGGGCCTCTGGCACTGGTGTCCTGCCACTGAGGGCACGTGATGCTTGGTTCATGTGGCTTTGTGCTGTTCCTTAGGGGTGGAAATGGGTTTGAAGCTGATGTTTAAAAGCAGCAGAATGGCATTGCAATCCAGGAGAGATCCGAGTGTTAAACTGAAGCGGGTTTAATGCAGTGATTCTCAACTTTTCAATTACCTTGGGGCCTTTTTTTTTTTCCTCCCCCAAAATGTGTTATATTCCTGGTCTGGAGCATGCTTCCCCTTCCAGTTCCTGAAACATTTGAATGTCAGCAACTTATAGAAGACTTAATGAGTAATCGGAGGGCTTTTCTGAAGAAGGAAGCAATCTGTTTTTCTAACAAGCATGCACACGTGAAGGTGTGGGACGTGAACCACGTGGGTGCTTTTCTGTGCGATAATGGTACTGGAAAAAAGGTCTCGAGAGGTTTCTTGGGCCTAGAGATGGAGCCCAGGTGCTTGCCTACCTTGCACAGGCCCTGGATTCAATCCTCAGCACTGCAAAAAAGCAATAAAAGGAGATTTCTTTTCTTATTGATTCATTGTTTCTTGATTCCTTGAGAAATTACCGAACACAGAGGTCTGGAAGTGAATTCGGGATAGATGAAGCTAGATACGGACAGAACTTAGACCTTAGTTTTACTTATCCTTGAGCATGAATTCAGCTAAACTAGTCACAGCAACTCACCAGCTTCAGAAAAAGGTCAGCACTTAACGGGTACAAAGTGTTTGTCCGTCAAAAGAGAAACAAAGGATATCTCACCCATGAAGTCCAAAGTTTTTGATTCCATGAATATTTCAGTGAAATTGACTCAGATGCATTAAATAGGTTGGAAATCACAATCTGGAGCTAATGAGTTATTAATCCTGTAATTATTTTTTCATTATGTAATTGTGTGTAATCACTTACTTCATGCTGCATCCAAATTTTTATAGGTGTTGTGTCGGATGGAGGGATGGATGGGCTGTGCACCACCCTGTGTTTGCATGGTGGTCAGGCTGTGCTGGTTGACCTAGGCCTGTGTTCTCTCTGTGAAGCCAGCTACATGTACAGTTCCCGGGCCAGGTTACCTTTGTTCTCTCCTGCCAGTGGTGTGATAGGAAGTGTTTGGGTGGAAGGTTCTAGCAGGTGGCCTGTCTGATCTTGATCCTTTTGCTAGCTGTTCACACCCCAGGGCAAGTCCCTCGAGAGCCCTGTCAGGGCTGGTGGGGAGTGGGAGTGACCCCAGTCATCCCCCCACCCCCATGGTGTCACAGTGGTGTCGAAGAAGGGGCAGCGAAACCACTTTCCCTAGACTATGAGCATAGGAGGCACCAGGGCAGAGGAGGAGGGAGGCGGGCTGCTGAACCGGTGCACTGACAGGAGAGACCTCTGAGCACAAGGTCCACACATCTCCCATTCATGTCTGTGCTCATGGTTACTCTTCTGTTCTTTTCCTTAAATGACAAGAAGTCCTCTGCAGGGGCACTTGGCACAGCCTAATATCTGGGATCTGTAGACCCTGCTCACAAACCATACCATTTTCTCACTTTCAAAGCATATTTATTTCATTCTTGGAAGATTTCTTCTGTTATCAAGGTGCATGTGTTTGCCTGTATCCCTGGTGGTGGAATGTCACCTGTCCTGGGTGTGCTCATTAAGGGGCTCTCAACGTGCACACGCCTCCCTGGAGCTGTCGGTTCCACTGGGACCATGTGTGTTTTATAGACAATCGTTGAAGCTGTCAACTGTCCAACACAGTGGGGGTGTGTTTGTGACCTGCAGAACAGTGTCTGGAGGTCAGCTGTCCTGCTCAGCAGGGAACAGGAGGGAGAGGCAGCTGCCTTCTCTGAATAGTTTCCCTGGCGCTGTCTTCAGGTCTGTCCCCAGGGTGTGTTGCCGATGGCTGCTCACCTGGGTGCAATGGGTACTTCATTTGTATGCGGCTGTTATAAATTCTGGCCTTGTGACTCTAGTTAGTGGGCTCTTCCCTGTGTTCCTGTGAACAGCCATGAGGGTGGCTTTTGAGAATTCTGTTTTTGCTTTTGACCACATCTCAGTTTTCACTGTCCCTGAGAGGAAGACACAGTCGCATGAAAACCATCTGAATTCAGGAGAAGAGGTCTTGTCACCTTTTGGACGCTGCCGGTGTGAAATTTTGTAGAGAGAAGTTACACTGACCTCTGGAGTCAGAAATTTTCATACTCATAGTTTAAATTCTCATTCCCTCCTCTCTCAAGAACTGATTGTTGTCTAGAAGCAATGTGGAGTTACTGAAAGCTGGTGACTTCGAATTCTCAACACTGGGCTCCTAAGGAATCGTCTTAAGTGAATCAGTGCGTATACAGTTGTGTATTTCCTTTCTAAAGGTCTCTAAAGCTGCTCTTCTCATGGTTTTGGTGGAGTATATGATGAAGTACATTTTCTAGATAGGAAGCGGTCTGCTGTGACAGCAGAGGGGACATGGGGCTCAGGTCTGTGCAGAAGCAAGTTCCAGCTGAGCTTCGATTGTACTTAGTTTTCAGGTTGTTTTTACTTT
Organism: Glaucomys volans; assembly: GCA_020662805.1. Lineage (NCBI taxonomy): Eukaryota > Metazoa > Chordata > Mammalia > Rodentia > Sciuridae > Glaucomys > Glaucomys volans. The sequence continues at coordinate 118,733 of JAJEJO010005203.1, forward strand.
TCCAAGTGAGATCACATCCCTTAATCTGAGTGTTGATAGAGGCTGAAGACATCGAGCCGGTGTCCAGGGACAGAAGGAGCATGCTAGGCCCTGCCCTGTCCAGGCTGGGTGCAGAACATCACCACTGTGCTGCTAAGGGCAGCGCTGTCCGAACCTGTGGGGTGAGGGGGGGGGCAGAGTGGTGACGGGCTGGGCACATGGAAAGACAGGCTGGGGGGGGGGGGCACGTGGCAGCAGCTGTGTTGATAGGAGGGCTGATGGCAAGAGTACTCGTGGACTGTCTCATACCTTTGGGGCAGAATCATGATTGGCATGGGTGCCAGGGAGCATTTCCAATCCCTGTGGTAGTGCAGTGCCCTCCAGTGAGGACTGCCTGGCCCTGGAAGTAGGTGCGAGGGTTGTAAGACCTGGCCTCCATGGTAGAGGCTGCCCACCCAGGGCTGTCCTTGGAGACAGGCATGGCCCTCGGATATGGGCCTGCTCCTGGCATATGTCCTGGGCTTCTAGTAAATGTGTTTGTGTGTTGGGGACAGCTCATGTGGGCAGCCAGTTGGGCCTTCTGATGTGAATGAGCAATGAATGAAAAGCACAGCCCAGTGTCAGGTGCCCACTGCAGTTTGTCCTCGGGCACAACTGCCAACAGGAGGGAAAAGCTCCTGCGAGTGCTGGTTTCCAGCCAGACTTCAGAGCTCAGGTGACTGGCACTTCCTCACAGTCACACTGGGAATTGGTGGAAGGGAAGCACATTTGGAGTCCTAACTCCTGGCTGCACCCCTGACTGGTGGCATTCTGTCCTAGCAGCTATTTTTAAGGTAGAGTCTTGATTCACCGACAGCCCAGGCTTGCCACAGATGTACACCAGGGGGAGGGTGGACATAGGAAGTGCTGAGTGAGTTCTGGTCCTACGTATGCTCTTTTTTATTTCTGATAGCTTTCATTTCATCCATTGGCTGGGTAGGATGGGTGAATCTGTCAAGAAATGAAGTGCCACAAGTGAGAAGTGGACTGGGTGGGTGTTCGAGAAACTGGTTTCTGGCCTGTGTGTTCCTGAGAGCCATGAGAGTGACAGATTTCAGACAGGAGGCTCTGGGGGCATTTAGTGCAGTCAGCTTGCCAGGGGCTGGTGGCTGACAGGGAGTGGGGATGAGACGGCCGACCCTGGGAGAGCCAGAGGACTTTGCCAGGCCACCTTGGCAGGCTGGTTGCTTGCTTCCTTCCTCCTCTGGGTTGTGGACAGCACTGAGTCGAGGAAGGTATTTCTGAAGATATTTAAACAGAACCTTGAGTTGAATGAACATCCCAGAATTTTTCTCTCTAGTGAACATGGAGCTTCAGAGGAGCCTCCTGCAGGGGCATGTCTCCTCTGAGCAGCTTTGGAGTATCTCTTGGAGGTACAGAGCTGGTGGGAGTCCTTGGGTTGTGGTCTTTCTCAGGGTCCCTTGTGATGGGGTGGTTCTCATCCCCCTGGGCAGTAGAGGTGGACGCCCATCTGTCTGGAAGCAGGGCCTGTCTCCAGTCCCAGAGCCCTCGTGCCAGGCAGAATGGGCACCTGTTTGGCCGAGTGTGATCTCTATTTAACATAAACGCCTGTTTCTTCAGTCATACATTTTGTGTCTCTGGACATCAAGAAATTCATTCTCAGTTCTGAGTGGAATATCATTTCAGAGCTTAATTCATGTTGATTAAATCTAATCTTGACTAAAGACAGTGCAGAGTGCAGCCTGCCTTTGAATTTTATTTGGTTTCCAGCCCGCTGGAAACTCCAGTAGCCGTGGACGGACCCTGGAGGGGTGGCTCTCGCTAGCCCTGCTGCAGACTGAGTTTGTGCCTGTGAATGTGCCTGGCACGCACGCCTGCGTCCGTGGTGCCCTTTCTCAGCACACGTACATTTGAGGCCGCTGGGTTAGAAAGTGTGGCAGTGAGCGTCAGATGTGACTTGAGCTCCTTTGAACACCTGCCGTTCGTACAGCGTGGAAGAAGCTGTTGGGCGTGCTAGAGAAATCAGCTATGTTGAATTGACAGTCTTGGTTTTTTATTTTCCTGCCCTGAGCTGGCAGCGCTTCAGAAAGTCCTTTCTGAAAGCCCCAGCCCGATTTCACTATCAACCACTTAACCACGATATTAATTTTTTCAATTGCTGAGCTTAAATTATGTTATGAGTTGGAAAATAATTCTGTGGCTGAACAGTTTAACCAAGTAGGTGTATCTTTGAGTCACCAACGCCCTTTGGCATTGGAAATGCCTTGCCTTCCCCTCCCTTCTCCTCCCCTCCCCTCCTCCTCTCACCTTGCCAGCGTAGGAAAGTGGATGATTATGCCTCTTGCTGTTTCACCATGGGAAATGATGGTACCAGAATTTTCTGGATTTCAGAAAAAAATTATTTCCAGTTTAGATGAAAATTCAACTGACATATGACACTCTCACCAAAGCTGCCTGAGTCCCATGCTTTGCATTTTGATGGTGGCTGTAGTTACAAGTCAGGAAAGGGAGCCTGTACCTGGAAGTCCCCCTGGGCTCAGGCTGGGACTCTGAGGACTCGCACTTTGGCTGCGGGTTACAGCACTGGAGTAGCTTATGTTACGAGCACTTTATATTTTGTCGTGGTTTTTATTTTAAAGTCTTAACACCGGGGTTATGGAGCCAAGTATTTTCTTAGAAACTACCTGTTCTGGAGGCGAAAATGCACCTCAGCAGAATTTCGCCTTTGAAGAGTTTGTATGAACGTGCAAAATTGCCTTCTGGTTACAAATGTGAGCTTCCTACTTAGTGATAAGAGCTTTAGTTTCAGATAAAGGGCCATCTTTCAGACTTGGTATCACCATTTATGGTTCTCAGGTATGTTGCAGATAGCAAAAGGAAATATTTGAGGTTGATTTTTTACATTTCTTATTAATGGAAGTGCCACGGGACATTATCTTTTTCACAGGCCAGCCATGCTAGAGGGGATGCGCCCAGGTGAGTGTCAGGTGGCCTTAGCAGTGGGGCTCAGGGCTCGTGTTTCCTAGCATGCTATGCTCCAACCCCTACAGCGCACCTTGGGAATACCATACAACCTTGTGGATTCTGGGGACCTTGGGACAGAACTGAGCCAAGCAGTGCTCAAGGGAATAAAAATGCAGGCGTTGGCTCTGAAGGGCCAGCAGGCTGGCATTGGTCAGCTGGACCCCCTTCTTTTGCTCTGGTCTGTTCTCGTGTGACCATACATGGTGATCTCTGACATACACTAGTGATGTCTGAGTGTGGGGAGCACCTCCCTCCTCAAAGGAGATATTTTGTCACTTGAGAAATAACCTTTGAAAGGTTATTGTGCTCAACACACTATGTTAACAGACTAAAATCAGTGTGTAGGACGCCTTGAACAAACTCAGAATTGTCATACAGGTGTACGTGTAACCAGCCACCACCGTGTTCACCCAGGCCAGGTCACCTCAGGATGCTGGCCATTGTGATTTTAGATTTAAGAGTCAGGAAATAAGGACTGTATTTGCTTCTCAGACTGCTCAGGAATAGAGCCCTGGCTTGGTGCTCTCAAGGCCCCGGGTTCCGTCCCCAGCATCACCAAAACTAAACAAACAAAACCAAACCTGTTCTTTTCAAAAACAAGTAGTGGCTGGGCACGGTGGCTACTCAGGAGGCTGAGGCAGGAGGATCACAAGTTCAAGACCAGCTTGGGCAACATAGCGAGACCCTGGCTCAAAAACTAAAAAGGGCCGGGGGTGTGTAGCTCAGTGGTAGAGTGCTCCCTCCTGTGCTCCAGTCCTGGGTTCTGTCCACAGTACTAAAAAAAAAAAAAAAAAAAAAAACAAGGAAAGTGCTGTGTTGGAGTCACCCAGACAGATTCGTTTCCTCTACAGAATGTTATTTACATTGTGAATTACTAATCTGTGACAGCTTTTGAGAATCACACTTTAGTACGGTTAGTAGCTCACTTACTAAACCGTAGCTGTTGCAGAGTGTGCTAAGCCTGATCCAGACCTTCATCTTTGGTTAATGCAATGCTCCTAAGTTTTTTTTTTTTTTTTTTTTTTTTAGTTATAGATGGACCCAATACTTTTTTATTTATTTATTTTTATGTGGTGCCACTGAGCCACAAGCCCCAGCCCTCTCCTAACTCTTAAGCACTCTCAGAAGCCTCTGATCAGGGCCCAGGGTGTCCCCATCATTTCCCACACTTTGTGCAGAATTTCCAGGGCTGGTCTCTGGACATCTCACCAGAGTGGCAGCCCCTGGGCCCCTTAGATACTCCAGCCCTCCTGGTCTCAGAGCCAGACCTTGTGGTCTGTTTACATCTTGTGTGTTTATTTGAGCTGACAAACAGCGACTAAACTTTGCTTTCTGGGGAAGAAACAAGCCATCTGCTTATCTCTTTCTCCCAAAAAGCAGCCAGGCACTTATCTTTAAGATGAGCAAGTTGAGTTTGGGCCCTGGGGAGCTGTCGTTGGCCTCTGGCTTGGTCCATGCATTTGCTAGGCACACATCTTAATAAGTGTCTTCTGACACGCATGCGTTCTTCGATGGTGCTTTGAGTTGCCAGCCAGGCGTGAGCCGGAAGCAGCCTCTGAACCTCATGTGGGGTCAGTTAGATTCAGTAGGCTTCATTTGCAGGTCGGGGAGGTATCTTTGCTCTGCATTATGAGAACTCTAAAAGTGCCTCCTGAGTGTCCTCATCCAGAGGCGCTTGGCAGCCAGCTGAAACGCAGTGTTTAGCTTGGGAAAGTCAGCTCCGTGGGAGCAGAGCTTAACCGCCTCTGTCCCTACGCCCAGAACAACTGCAGCACATGGACACTGTTGAAAATCAGTGAATCTCTCCGTTAGTAAACACCATGTAGCATTTTTACCGCTCCACAGCTTTGCGACGTGTGCAATCTTGTGTTTCCCTGATTTTCTTTTGATGTGATTGGCGTTTTATTCAACTCCAGGGTGGAAGGCAGGTTTGGCTCTGGGCCTGCTTACTGGTGTCTTTGGGGAGGGCGGTGGGCAGCAGAGGCTCAGGCTCAGCACCTCCCTTCCCTGGCACCTCTAGTGCTTGACTGATGGGATAAGGAACCCAGTAACGCTGGCACGTGTGGGACCTTGCCACCTCCTCACCCAGCAGCATGTCCACTCTCAAGCTTTGTCTTCTGCCAGTTGAGTTGTTTAAAATTTAATGGACTTTAGAGATAAACGTGGGAGTATTTGTGTGAATAAGTGCGTTCTCGTGGTTGGATGTGGGTGCAGGGCCATGCCTGACCTGTCCTGGTCCCCCACGCCCTGGGCCTTGGTGTTCCCCTCCAGGACTTCTCAGCAACTTTCTCCTCTGGCTTATCCAGGAGTGCAGGTGACTGAGGGGCTATGGTCTGTGACTTCCTCACAGAGTGCTGTGGGACCTGCCTCTCTCAGCCCTCCTCTTTGGGATCATGGTTCAGTGCACACAGTTGGGGCTCTGGCACAGGGAAGGTGGGGCAAGAATTTCAAGAACTAGAAAAATTCCTTAAAGTGTTGATTTTCACATGCTTCTGTAGACCTGGGAATCAGGGTCAGTTTTGTGGACCTTTTATAGAAACTCAGAACCAAAAGCCATGTTCAGTGTTACTGTGAAACCCAGGAATCGTAGACTTTTGCACGTCTTGAGTGTTGTAGTACAGTGTTTTCTTGCAGAGGGACAGAGTTGGCTGCGGGCTGTGGGTGGCCGCCTGGAGCCTTCTGTCCTGCACACCCGTCACTGAACTGTCTCTGAGTGGGGCAGGAGGAAACCATCTTCCCAAGGCGTGGCCGGTTCTTGGGGCAGCTCTTGTTTCTGTTCTCTGCATTCGGCTGCCTGTGGCTGACGGTTACATTAGCCAGTGGATGAATGTGCTGGGTGTGAATGTTAGTGACAGCTTAATGAAACGCCACCCGCCCTCCGCCTTCTGCTTTCAGAACGCCTTTGCTCTTAGACCAAAACATTTCCTCCCCCGTGAGGTGTTTGCACACTCGAACCCGCTGTATTGGCTACATCAGTGTGGAGATGGATCTGCAGTGAAGTTTTCATTTGGCCCTGGGTAGCACTGTGGGAGACTGGCTGCTGGGTCACCACCTCCCTCCATCCACACCAGCCCACTGTCCTCCCCAAGTGTCCCCTCTTTTGTTTTGGAAGAGACAGCCCTTGCATCTCAGGTTCTTAGATGATAATTGACATTCATGGGAAGTTTACCTTAAGATCAAAATGGTAATCTTACTGACATGGGGATTTTATATTATAGTCTGTTTTCAGGGTACTTAAGTATGTTTTTATATACTTAGTATTTAAGTGTGTGTGTGTGGGTGCGCACATGTGGCTGGGGGTGGAACTGGGGCCTCCAGCATGCTGGGCACCTCTGTCAGTGTTACTCCTTTGGTATTCACCTGCCCTCCTGCAGTGGAAGCCAGCCTGCATGAACCCCGCAGTTCCCAACCTCCAGCTCTGGGAAAGGAATTTATTCTGCATCCCTTAATCCTGGCCAGAACTGTAGCAGACTTGCCGCTATGATCTTGAATGTGTGTTGTACCTCTGGGGTGGGGTGGGCCTGCTGCCCGTGCATAGTGTGACCCAGTTCTGTTTGTCCCTTGCAGCTTCCATGCGGCAGTCTCAGGCAGAACCTGCAGACTTGCGCCCGGAGATCTGGATCGCTCAGGAGCTGCGGCGAATCGGAGACGAGTTCAACTTGTATTACCCGCGACGGGTAAGGGCCTTCCCCTGCCTTCCCCTGCCTTCCCGTCCCTTCTGTCCCTTCCCATCCCTGCATGTAAAAAGGAAGTGGAGCAGGGGCTCCTGCGAACTCTGGAAGTGAAGGCCTGACGCACAGGTCGCCTGCTCCTGACTCTCCTTTCCTGCTTGCCGCTCGATTTATGACTAAACTAAGTGATGACCTTACATAGAACAGGGTGAGGCTTGGGTGGTGGGTGTCATGAGCAGAGACCTGAGAGTACCAGTCCTGAAGGTGGTGGGCTTTGCCAAGTCCCCACCTCAGCAGGAGGAGTTAGATTCCCATCACAGACCGTGCTTCTCCACTGCCCTGCACCGTGGATCACCACTAGTTTCAGTTTGCACCATCAATGCCTGGCCTGAGGAACAGGGCCATCTGAAGACCCCTATGGCCCCCAGGGGCCTTGTCACAGCGGGAAGCACTGTCCTCTGGACCCCCTCTGCTGTCTTTGCATGTTTATTGTTTTTATTTATTTATTTATTGGTACTGAGGATTGAACCCAGGGTGCTTAACCACTGAACCACACCCCCAGCCCTCTTTATTTTTTTGAGATAGGGTCTCCCTTAAGGCCAGTTGCTGAAACTGGCCTCAAACTTGGGGTCCTCCTTCCTCTGCCTCCAGGGTCTCTGAGATTGAGGCATATACCACCACACCCAGCTCATGTGTTGAAATGTGTCAAGAAGTCATTAATCAGTGGCCTGGAATTTGGGGTGTAAAGACTTTAAATAAGGACAGCTGACTCCTGTTACATTTTGAAGTGTATTCTTGATCACAAAAAAGAAAAAAACTTGGGCCGCGTATCTTCCGTAGAAGCATGGGCTTTTCTGAAGTAGGTTTTGTTTGGTGGTGTGCGGGTGACGGTGTGGACCATCTTCACTTGGAGGACATGCTTAAACGTTCAGTGCACTTGGTGGTGCACTCAGAGCCAGGGACTCCCATGGGGTCCACTGGCAAAGGCACCGTCACTGACTGACTCCTTGCGTTCTCGTCAGACCCCCGTGCTGTTGACCTGTGCGAGGAGGAGCTGGCTTCTGACGGTGTGGGAAGTGGTGCCGTTGCTCCTTCTTATGTGTCACTTCTCTCCTAGCTTTTATATTTTCCTATACATTTTTGTTTCATCCAAGTGCCTTTCAAAGATCTGTTCTGAGCCTCCTCCTGCAGGGGGCCCAGGTTGGGGGCCCTCACCACACCTGGTTCTCCCACCTCAAAGTCTGCCCCCTCTCTCGCCAGTGCTGCAGAGTCAGTGGGTGTCCCTGCTAATGGCTCTCATCAGTGCCTTCCTGTGTGCCTGTGATACCACCCAGCCTCTGGGACACAGCAGAGGCCACTTCCCCTGTGCACCAGGCCTTCCTGCCCTGCCCTGGGATGTGCTTTGGGAGGTGTGCTCCAGTCCTCGCCACGTGGGAGTGTTGCCTTGACAGGTGGGCAGAGGAGTATCCCAGTGTGTGGCACCCTCCACCTGACGGGTCAGTTCGCAGAACAGAGGGCTGTCTTGCCTGCATCTGAAATGGTAGTTTGTTTTCTTGTAAGGTTGGTAACTGGCCACTGAAGTCAAGCTCCCTCCAGCTCCTCTGGTCTCTGTGGAGGGATCTGGTGCTGCTGTGTGTGCCTGGGCTCAGTGGTCATCAGACAGGGGGCCACCATGTTAGTTGGTTGGTCCTCGTGCTGAGACGAAGAGGATGTGGGTCCCTTCCAGGGAGCAGGTGGACATCCCAGTTCCTACTCCAGAGTTGTGTCAGATCATTTCTGATGGGCATGGAGTCGTCTCTGAGCCCAGGCAGTGAACCAGCCATCTTGTGGGGTTCTGTCCCCTTCCCCTGTCTTATAGGGGCTTGCTGATGCCCTCAGGGCTGCATCTGATCCTGGTGTGGCTGCCAAGGGACAAGGTGCTGGGAGTCCTTGCTCTCCTGGGGGCTCTGGACACCCACAAGCCGGCGTAGCTCCCGTTCCTGTGGGCTGGGCAGAGCCTGGGGCTGCAGCGCCGGTATGTTCAGGACGGTTTGTGAAGGTGTCTCTTTAAACCATGAAGCATGCGTGGATGCACGCCTCTCCAGGGCGCTCTGGAAGCTGCCCTGGCAGGGCCTGGCTGGTGCTCCTCCTTGGGGACTGTGAGGATCAGTGATGAGACGCCGGCCAGGGTGACAGGGCCTCAGAGTGAATCCATGGCCATTCCTCACAAAGGCTATTGGTGGTGAGTCATTGGAGTTGTGTGCAAATGAGACAGGGTCTTCCTCATCACCTTGGCACCAAGGAGGCAGCAGCAGCATCTGCTGAGGTTGCCCACCTCCCTCCCAGGGCACTTTAGTCTGATGCGCCAGCGTGTTAAGGGGGCTGTCTCCCCGAGGTGGGAGCTGTCATCTCCTGCTTTTCATAAAGTGACTGTTAGGCTCGTTGTGCTATTTGCAGGATTTTGGTGTTGTGCACTTATTTTGCATGTCTTAATTACTGCCTGCTATAATGCAGTTGCTAATAAAGAACTCTCTCTTACCGGGCTGGGATATTGGGGGTGAGCAGTAGAGATAGATTCTGGATTATAACCTAATGTTTTTTTTAAAGAAAAGATAGTTTGTCCTCCAGATTTTATGAATAGCCAGTTCAAAGCACCAGCCTCCGAAACTGCCTAGTGACGCAGTGACCCTGGGCCACAGCTGGCTGGGGTGATAGCTGTCAGACTGAGAACAGCCATTGTCTGCCATCACACCGTCTGCCATTGTTGAAGGCCCAGCCAGACGGCGGGAGGAAGGGGAGGGGAGGCGGCTCAACCTGCCGTCCCCACTGGGGTGCCCTGGGCTCTTGGCCACTTGCCTTCTCACGGGTCTTGGCCTCCTTAAGCACCTGGGATCTGTCTGGTGTGATGTGGGGACAGTGCCTTTTCTCAGGTGTGTTTGACCTTGCGAAGCCTGGCCAGACGTCCTCCACTCTCTCCTGTAGGAGAGGTGCAGGGGTGGCCCTGGGGACCAGCATTCAGGTCACTCACAGGCGAGTGGGACATGGGAGGCGCAGCAGTGAGGCTGAACCCCTGCAGGTGGAGGCTGAGCACAGGTGAGCTGCATCCAGCACCTTCCCTTCCCTCTGACCCCAGGTGACCCCGTGGAGTCACTCGGACCTCCACATTATGTGGATTTGGGGCAACGTACAATATTTTTTTATACTAATTTTAGACTTAATCTAAAATTGCAAGAAAGGTACAGTAGCGCATATCTGTAATCCTGGTGGCTCGAGAGGCTGAGGCAGGAGGATTGCAAGTTCAAAACCAGCCTCAGCAGCTTAGTGAGGCCCTAAGCAACTTAGTGAGACCCTGTCTCAAAAAATAAAAAGGTCTGGGAATGTGGCTGAGTGGTTAAGCACCCCTGGGTTCAATCCCTGGTCCCAAAAAAAGGGGCGGAAAGCCCTGTGGACCTGCCACCTTGGAGCCGGGATGAGCCCTTGATCACTTGCTTGGATATCCTGAGTGATGCTGCTGCACTCCCCTGTCCCCCATTCTCGAATGTGTTTCCTAATAGTGAAAGCATGGTGTGACCCTCAGAGTCAGGAAGTGCCAGCATTCCAGGGCTGGCGTCAGATCTGTGGACTTGATCAGGAGTCCCAATGACACTGTTTTTAGCCCTGCCCCCAATAAAAGGGTATTTTGCAGACCAGGATCCATTCCAGGAACACCTGTTGGATTTCTGTATCGTCTCCCAGCTTCATTAGTTCGGGGCCCTGCCTTAGTCTCTCTTGACAGTGACATTTCTCTAGGGCAGTCCTCGTTCACAGACCTCCCCGCCTCACCCCCCATCCCCTTATTTGGTTTGCCTGGCGTTTCCACGTGGTGGGATTTGGTTTTGTGTTTCTGGGGAGGCCGTGTGTCCTCAGTGCCTCTCAGAAGGCGCACGTTGTCCCTGTTGTGGGTCAGAGGGTGTCTTCCACTGTGGAGTGAGGGCTTTCCATCTAATATGGGAGCAGAGAGCTTGTGAAGGAGACAGAACGTGACTCTCCCTGGTTTTGTTCAGTTTGCGTCTTGGATCTGTGGCTTCTTTTGCACTCAGTGGGTTTTCATGCTGCTCTGTCCTGAAGCTCAGGGCTTCTCCCTGACTGGGCCAAGGCAGGACCCCAGACGCCATGGGGCTCCTGGAAGACACTCGGCCCTCAGTGAGCTGCCCCCATGTGGTGTGTGACATCCAGTTCCTGGGTCTACACTACAGGGTGGGAGGCACTGGGGACTGGCAGCGGGCCAGCCAGGACTGTGAGAAGCCAGGGCACAGGGCCATCCCTGGGCCTGCCTGCGGGGAGAGAAGTCCAGAGGAACCAGCTGCATTTTGGAGTTGGTGGGGACGTGAGTGCCTTGGGTGGGAGCATCACACAGGCAGGTTTCCTGCTGTCCTGTCCCAGTTCCTCCTGTGGCCAGAACTGCAAGCCTGTGGCCAGCTCACCTGCAGGACGTGGTGCTCTGGAGTTGTGTCCTCTTGATGGGAGTCTTGGCCTTGGGACGAAGCTGCAGTCCGAGGCTATAGAGGGGTGCTGGCCCCCCAGAACACAAAGGCATTGTTCCTGAAGTCACTGGACCCTATCTGCAACCAGCCTTACCCCACCTGCTTCCAACAATGAAGCTGGTTCCGCACCCCTGTGGTTCTTTCCCTCCCAGTACCAGGGATTGAACCCAAAGGGTGCTTGGCGACTCAGCCACATCCCCAGCAGTTTTTTATTTTTTATTTAGAGACAGGGTCTCACTGAGTTGCTTAGGTTCTCACTAAGTTGCTGAGGCTGGCTTTGAACTCATGATCCTCCTGCCTCAGCCTCCTGGGCTGCTGGGATCACAGGTGTGTGATGCTGTGCCCAAGTCCCCTGTGACTTTGTCAGTCTCATAGTGAGGTTGTCTGGCTGAGTCCCTGCCCAGGTAGACTGCTGTCAGCAGAGACTTGGGGACAGTGGTCTGCAGTGGACATCTGTGGGACAATGAGCTCCATAGAAGGGGCAGCAAGTGGAGGCCCTTTGGGGTCTGATCGCGAGCACCACGGCTTTGGTTCACACTGCCCACTTGCCCATCCCGGCCATGTGCTGGCATGGATCGTTTGAGGTCTGTGTAGACTGCAGTGTGGCCCTGAATCAGGTGGAGGAGGGGGAAAGTGACCCACTGTTTTGATTGGTGAAACAAATTTAATTGGCATGTCAGCGCATTAGCGCTTCCCTGGGACGGTGTGAGCTTGACCTTGTGGCGCATCTTCTTCCAAGGAAGTAAGATCCCTGTATGCTGTCTGAATCATGCCTTTGGAAATGGTGGCCCTGTAAATCTGGTGCAGGGGAGAGGCCCACAGTCGCATGCTTGGTGAGCCCCTACCAGACAGGCCAGGGATGTGCATTCTCAGGCAGCGTGCTTTGGAGGCCTTGGGATTTGATAAATAGCTGCTCAGCTCTGAAAGTCAAACTCGGCCTCCCTGGACGCGAAGAGATGGGCTGCTCTCACCAGAGTGTGCACCTGGTTTTCCATAACAGAGGCTGCTGCTTACCTGTGCTGGCTGCTTACCTGTGACACAAAGTCAGGGTTGGCGACTGTCCCGTGGAGTTGGAGGACCTTCCACACTGTCGTAGACCATGCTGTTTTCTGGCAAGAAGGTGGACAGGACTTAGTTTCCCCAAGGCACTTGGATGGAAGAACCTGCTCTGATACTCTCAGTGGGGTTCGCTCTCTCTTTCCTGAACACTGGCTTTCTGTGACAGGAAGCACCTCTCCTGGTAAAGCTCAAGGACCTGGGGTCAGATCTCAAACCCCGGCACTCCCCCATTCCCTGCAGGAGGCCCATCTTTGGGCCTTTGCTTCGTGCAGAGTGTTCAAGGATAACATTCAGAGCTGGACAACTCAGGGGTCGCTTGTCATCGCTGCCTTCTGTCACTTTGAGTGCTTATTGGTCGCCACTTTAGAAAGGGTGATGCCAACACCTGCCCCCGCACACACACACACCCCGTCCCTCTTAGCTCTGCAGCTGCTTGGAAGCAGGTGGACGTTGGACCCTGCTGGCTGCTGTGCCTGCTGTGTGCAGGTGTGAGGACACGGGCGCTGGGCTGTGGAGGTGGCTGGGCGTCGCTAGATGAGCTGCGTAGGGCCAAGCTGCACGTCTGGACGGGCAGATGCTCACCTGCAGGGCCTTGGTACTGTGGGGCCACAGCCCTGAGCATGGCCATGGGGAGCTGCAGGTGCCGGAGGGGGTCTCCCGGGAGTCTGCCTGGGTTGTTTTTAATCTCCGGAGGAGGAAATGAAGATTCACACAGCATGGCTTGGCACTTCTGCAGACACACAAGGAGGGAGGTCTTGCTCATCTCTTGCTAGACTCGGACCAGCTGAACCAGAGCTGGGAGGGTTGGTTGTGGTTTGAGTGTGTTACGTCTCACTTAGCATTTCTCTGAGGCTGGGGCTTTCAGAATGGTGGTTCCTACTCTGAATTGAATATTTCACCCCCCAGAGCCTCCAAAGGAGCTGTAATGACGGACTCAGGTCCTCCATGGCTGGCCCTAGAACACACACCAGCTGCAGAGGTGGTGGTAGGGGTGGTAAGGGCTCATTCACTCCAGCCAGGCTAGCCCTGCAGGTGTCCAGTGAGCTGAGACCACCAAGGAGAGAAAGGCCTCGCTACCTGAGGAGCTTCAAGCACAGGCAGCCCCCCAGGGTAAGCTGCAGGGTGACCGTCCTGCAAACCTTAACCGGAGTGATTTCTTTAAACGATGCATCAAAAAGAGAATCAAAGCTCGGTTCATGGAAACACTGTCTGTGTGACACCCACGGCCCCTTAGCTGTGCTGGGGAGCGTGCTCACCTGAGTTCTTCTGGAGGAGTCGCTGCCCCCAGTTGTGGTGCCATTTCAGCTGTTAGGCACCAGCTATGTAAATGCTTCCGTTTCCTTGGTGATAAACAGAGAGTGAATTTGGTCTTTGGCACTATTGTGGCAGCAGCCCTGAAATCAGATGATGTTGGACTGGGGTTCTTGGCATGAAAGTGCAAAGAGGGTCCACAGGGTGCTCCTCTCAGGTTGGCCCTTTCCTGCCATGTAAAGTGCTGTTTGATTGCTGGGTGGTGAGCAGGTGGAGAGATGGTGGGGCAGCTCTGTCCTGGAGGACGCTCTGAAGGCCCCTGCTTTCTCGGGCTCTCAGACGCTCATCCTAGCCTGGGAGGCAGGCACCATTGAGAGGGACAGCAGACCCCCTCCTGGTCTCACAGTCCAGAACTCAGTCCCCTATAACATGTCGACACTTGAAGATAAACATAGTGAAAAAAAAAAAAAAAAGGGTTCAGGACATCGTAGACATTTGGTGTTGAAATTGCATCAGGAGCAATTTTGAATGGATTGGTTTCCTCTAGACTCAGGGGTGCTTAGGTGTGCTTTGCATTTGTCTCAGAATTTGGGTGTGTGCGCTTTGCATTTGTCTCAGAATTTGGGGTTGCGCTCACTTTGATACAATGATGAGGATACTGTGACTTTTCCCTTGTTCCTTTGACTGCCAGGAAACTTGTACTTAGGCTCTGTTGCCACAAACCTCACACTGGCTCTTGGGGTGAGTCTCCCTGATGTCATTTCTGATCTCCTAGATTTCATTTATATTGTGCTGTGCACTCCTGTGTGTTTTGCTGTGCATCCCCGCAAGCCTGCTGAGTGTATGTGTGTGTTTACTTCTGATGTCTGGCCAGTGGGTTTTGGTCCTGCCATTGGAGCACAGCTTGGTGGGCTTGGTCTTGCTGAAGTCTGAGCTTAGTTGTTGGAGTCACTTGGGATTCACTCTCACTCTGGCTTGGTCAGAGACCTCGTTTCAGCTAAGGCAAGGCTTCCTGCAGCTCTGAGGAGTGTGGCCCTCCAGGGTCACCCTGCACTCTGTCCTGGTCTGGGCATGCCAGCGTCCATGTGTCCTCCACTGTGGGAGCTGGGTGAGGTCCAAGGTGGCATGCACCATGACAGGGAGAGTGGGCTCCGGGCACCTGACCTGTCCTTCTCTGCCAACTCCAGACACTTGCAGTGCAGGGAGAGCTGGCTGACCCCTGGGATTGTTTTGAAGACTCAGATGCATGTCCTGAGTCACTTTATTCAGCGATGGCAGAGGGCGATTCTTCTGACCCCAGGCCCGGTACATAGTCTACAGGACTGGTGTGCAGGGCAGCTTCTGGAAGGGGGCTGCTCTGTGGGAGGTGGAGGTGCAGTTTGACACCATCCTGCAGCGACTCTAAGGTGGCACATGCTCCAGGGCTGGGTGTCCTCTCCTGCAGCTCAGGGTGGGGCTGCAGGGCGGGTCCTGCCCTAGGTGCTCCTGCTGTGCTGGCCACTACCCCCTGGGATGCCAGCATGATCATCTCTCCCCTCTGGGGACCAGCCCTGGTGCCTGTGACCCTGTATACCCTGCCCTCCTGGCCAAGATTGCTGCCATCTCTTTTGCCCCATGTTGACCTTGATGTGGCTTCCTGTTTATGAGCCCTTGCTTACCGGGGCCTTGGATCAGGCCTGCCGAAGCCCCTCATCCAGGGAGCTGCAGGACCTGAGGAACTGGCTTCTGGGGGACAGTGCACCTCAGATCATCGAAGGGGGCTCATCCAGGGCTCCAGGGACAGACTGAAAATCACCTCGCCCAAATGAGCCAGCTCACGCAGTGTCCAGTGTAGATCGAAGACCCACACAGGGGTCAGGGAGGGGGAACTGGGAGACACAGCCACACATCGGCACCTGGGAGCAGATTTATTTTTTAAATAATCCCCATCACCCCAACGTGCCATTGTAGTAGATCTCGGTGTTTTTACAATTTAGACTAAAACAGTTACTCTGACCTAAGAAGTGATGTTTCCTTTGAAGGGGAAGGTCGAGGGGATGAGCAGGAGTCAGGTGGGGGGCTGTGGGAACAGTGCCTGCATCGGTGGCCACATGGCAGAGCCTGTGCTCTCCCGGTTCTGGAGGCCGAGGCCCCCCTGCCTCTCCCTGGGTCATCATGGGGTTGTCCCTGCGTCCTGGTCTCCCTCTATGAGGAACCCTGGGTGGGCCCACTCTCTGACTTCCCCAGATCACCTTCCTGAAGACCCACCTGCATGTACAGTCACACTCTGGGGCTTGGGCCTATGACATGGATTTTGGGGACATGATTCAGCCCATTCAGAGGGGACATCTAGAAGCGTCAGGAGGGAGATGGGGTCTCTTTCCTGATTCTCAGTCTAGTTTTTGTTCTAAATACTTCTAACAAGGAGAGTGACTTGATGCTGTGCACTACAAAAGGGGGACACTGAATGCTTGCCTGGCACTCTGAGGCCTCTGGAGCAGCCACAGAGGTTGGCAAGGACCCGGCCTGGGAGGTCAGCCCTGCAGAGAGCACAGGCCCAGGGTGGGCATTGGACCCTGCTGTTCCATCTTAGAGCATCTGTTGCCCTCCAACCCTGTGCCAGGCTCCGAGGCCATTCGCACAGCAGCTTTAAAGGGCCAATCCCTAGCCCCCATCCCCCTCACCACGTTGGCATTAACTGGTGGCCCTGCCACTCGGTGCTCACAGGCCTGGCCCATGTGCACGTTCCATTGGGGGTGTTGCTCTGGCCAGCACCAGGGGCGCTAGTGCTCTCACCTCTCACCAGTGCAGTCTCCCTCAGGTTGTGTCCACAGTTTGAACTCCTCACCCTCACACCACCCAGACCGAGGTTCAGCCACAGCCAGGTGCCTCATGGAGGTCACTGTGGTGGGGCCCCTGAGCTGGCTGCCACTCTGGCCCCTGCGGGGCTCCAAGCAGTTGGATCCTGGTTCTCGTCCTCACCCATCACAGCTCCTGGGACCCCTTCCCTGAGCTAGTGCCCCAGGCTCTGTCGGTGCCCCCATCGGCCTCGCCAGTCATATGGCAGCGGGTGCCGGAGCTGCCTGTCTCCAGCTGAGCTCTGCAGCGTGGCCGTGCCCTGGGCCAGCAGCGGCTCCAGCTGTCCAGGCTGTCTGGGTTGGTATTGCTCTTTGAGTCGGTGCTAATGGCTTCCTCCTCTGTTGAACGTCATCCAAAAGCAATTGCTCACTTGTTCAAGCGCATGCCACGTGTGCCGCCTGCCTCCCGGGAGGGCAGAAGGAGTGGCTAGGCAGGGCCTCACTGATAGGGGTCCAGGCCTTCCTTTCACCAAAGTGTCCTGGGCCCCCCACCTCAGCTCTCCCTGGCCATCTCTGAATACCCCTCGTGATGTGAATCCTTACCCAGGATCACAGCCACCATCCTCCACCTGTCCAGAGGATGGTGGAAGATTCTCCTCAGATGTCGCCAGGACTGGGACCTGAAGCCCATCAGCCATGAGCAGTTGGGCCTGTCCTTTGGGTGGCCAGCCCATCCTCTGATCACTCTGAAGACAGGGTGGCCCCAGGTAGGCCTGAAACTCCCTCCAGGGTGGATGGCCCAGCCTCTCGGAGCACCAGTTTCCCGTTAGCAAGTTGTGGTTTTATTTTGAATAAGCCTCTTTCAACCCATTAATATTAGTCTGCACCAAAATTAACCTTCCCCTAAATTATTCTCACACAGAAGGAGCAAAGTAATTTTGAAAGTTAAATCAAAACAAAGCAATCTTGTGTGTGAAGCCGATAAAAATCGCAGACTGTGGTTACGGAGGGCGTCTGCAGGCCTCGCTGACATAAGGCTGATTTCCTCCTATCGTGTTCTGGAAGGAAGGGGGAAATGCTCTGGCTGATCAGAGCCCTTGTGAGTGAGTGCTTGCAGCTGGTGTAAACATGGGGTGACTCCCTGAGCTGGGGTCTAAGAGGGGACGTTGGCTCAGCCTGACTCATGGCCCATGGCTCCCAGGACAGAGCCCTGGCAGCATTTCCTGGGACTGTGAAGGGCAGCAGGTCTGCTGGGATTGGTCCCTAGGAAGGACAGGCCACTTTCAGACTTGAATGTGAACCAGGGTGCCCCTCATGGCATTGACCTCGGGCTGCTCTTCACCATCCCCTTGCGGTCACCTGCAGTCAGGACAGACCCGGAGTGGGCACGCTGAAGACGGGAGGAGCCTCTGAGGCTGGAAGTGATCTGTAGTTTCCTCTGCAGGTGGCCTTTCTTCTGTCCTCACTTGGTCTTTGCTCCCAGGCTGAGGGTGGGAGGTGGGCCGCCTGGGCAGCAGCGGCACAGGGCCGCACCATTGGCCACTTCATTGAGCTTCTTAGGGCAAATGACCCCAAATCACTGATTTCTCAAATAAATTACAGTGACCAGAAATTTGCCCTCAAGGGAGTCTGAGACGTGGTGTCCATGCAGGGGTGCTCAGGTGATTGCTCACGCTGCTAGTCCCCTGATTTCTGCTCAGGGACCCCAACTTTTCCAGCACAATGCTCTGTTGGTTGGATTGCTGTCTTGTTGTAAGGCAGTTACTTGGCACACCTGCTCTGCATGTAGGACGTCGTCTCTGCAGGGGCCTGGAAACACCCCGCAGCGGTCTCAAGGGATTGGTGCTTCCAGGGGCTTCACAGTGACTAAGGTGGGGCAGGTGGTCTACTGAACACAGGCACCCCCAAAATCAGAGGGATACTAAGAAGCTTTGCTTTTATGTTTCAGGTACTTTTTAATAATTACCAAGCCGAAGACCACCCCCAAATGGTTATCTTGCGCCTCTTGCGTTACATCATCCGCCTGGTGTGGAGGATGCACTGACGGGGTCTCCAGAGTCGGGACACACACAGACACTTCGCTCATGGCCAGGGCCAAGCCCAGCCCCACGTCCGCAGCCTCCGCTGTGCAGCCTGTTCTTCCCAAGGCGTGGAGGGCCACACAGCGGCAGCGCAGAAGACCCTGCATCCCTGTGGACTTGACCTTGCCGTCCATCCTGCGCCGTGTCTGGTGGAAGTTGCTGTGAATGTAAATGGGGAGGATTCCTTTTAACGTAGAAACTGTGGTTCTCGAGCAGGATGGTCTGGAGAAGGGTGTTTACATGCATGGCTTTCCCACCTCCTGGAGGAAGAGCAGGTTTTTTTCACAAAGGAAACGGAAACTTTTTAACCAACTTGTAAATGATTTTTGTACTAAAATTTTAAGAACCTGTTCCCTATCTCAGGGGATTACCTAAACCTGCAGTGGAAACTGAGCCAGCTGGTTGATAAAGCTGCCTTAGTTTATTTTTAGAGATTACTGTACAGAATTTTTTTAATAGGGTGAGGTGTGATGGGTGCTTCCCCCCCCCCACCATTGTATCATTGAGTTTTTTTTTTTTTTTTAAGCATTGTTAATACCAAAAGTAATGAAATGGAGCTGGGAAGGGGCACTCCCAGAGTGGGAGTGGTACCACTCCCGCTCTGTAAGATGTTTACCTCCTTGATCTCAGCGGCCTCTGTGACTGTGGCTGTGACTGTGTCTTTCCCGCTCTCCCACGAGGCAGCTCCAGTCATCTGGGTGCTTATGCGCAGGTGTGGTGTGAGCGTCATCTCATCAGAGCAGGAGTTGGCACCGGGCACTTCATGCCAGTCACTTGTTTCTCACTGGCTGGCTGGGGCATGCCCTATTGGTCCCCTGGTCTACATGGGCTCATCCCAGGGTGTTCTGAAGAGGGAGCACCATGCCGACAGGGGCCACGTGCTGACACACTGCCTGCCCAGCTGCAGCCGTGCCTGCTTGGCCCCCTCCTGGGAGTCCACACAAGCCCCTGGGGGTTCACAGGGCCATGTTCCTGGGCTTCTTGTGTATGGTGCCTGCCCCGGTCCTGCTCCTCTCAGCCCATGTTGGAAGAGCAGCTCATTCTACTTCGACCTGTATACTGCTGGGCAGAGTCCAGCATGTACTTTGAGCCTTCCCAAAATTTGGTTTTTCCCGTTTTCTTGAGACAGTTGGGTGTATCTGTGGCCGCCCGGGCCTCCACCTCTGTGGGGTCCCTGTACCTGTCCCTCCTGTCCCTTGGGATTGCAGTGCACCTGAGGCTGATTGGTCAGTGATTTCAAAAGCAGGAAAACTGGGGAGACGCAGGAAAGACACAGATGGGGTGGGGGCTGCGTACCCTGTGGTTCTTCCAGGTTGCAAAACCTCAAATCATGAACCAACTTTTAAAAGGAGTGTGTGAGCGTTAAAAGACGTCAGCAGTGCCAGCAGCTCCTCCTGCCAGATAGAGAACCAGTGCTGAAACATCATTGGATTAAGTGGGAAACCCGTTCGTCTGTCCTTCCCATGTTTGTATGTGTATGTATGTATATACGTGTACAGATACATGTCTATATATGTTGCCTATACGCTTTTTTCTCTTACGTAGAGATGATCTGAATGCAAATATTCTTCCTTTTTGTATCTTGAAAGCTGTGTTGGAGCACAGCTAGTCTCCTGACGTGTCTTGAGCCCACGGTGGTCACACATGCAGCCCATGGTTGCAAGGTGGGGTGGGGATCGAAGCTGCGGCCCTGCTGGACACACGTACACACGCACATACAAGCACACACACATGCTCACCAAAGACATATTTGGTTCTGGGCCACCCGCCTCCCAGGATCTCCATGCTCATGTGCCAGTCTCTCAGACCGGAGCACTTTAGGTCTCTTCAGCCCTGTGACTCTGGGGACAGGTGCCCAGGGCAGCACCAGCATGCTTAGTGCTGGCTGGGTTGCAGCCTGGCTGCCAGGCTGGTGGGGAGCAGCTGGAAACGAGTGAGGCTTCCAGTCCTGTGCGTGGCAGAGGCATTACCAGGATGCTGGCACCAGAGCTTGGAGAGATGGCGGACATCTCTGTACTGTACTCATTGATCAAAATGCGTCCCACAGAAAGCGTGCCTCCCTGCCGTGGGCACACCTTGGCTTCTTAGTTTCTTTTATTTTTATTTTTTTTAACTTTTGGGGAGGGGGGACCTAGATCCCTGTTTTTGAAAATGCGGGTTTTGTGCCTTTATAACCTCTCCTATGGGAGGTTTGTAAAAAGTGTCCTGTGACTTCACCCCGAAATGCAATAAACAGAAAGGTTCATACATGATCTTCCAGTTCCCTTCCCAGAAACGAGTTGATGAAGAAATTTTGGAAGGGGTGGGGGGGTGGAGATACCAATTTAAAATTCCTTTTGAGTAAAGTACAGAGAGATGCAGTTTTCTCCTGCTTCCCTTCTCTGTGTTGTATATATTTTGACTATTTATTAGATTAGGAGATCATTAATCTATCAACTGAGCCAAATGTCTGTGTGCAATTTTATGTCCCCTTGACCTTTGTAAAATTTTGTACAGCATCAATGAGAAAAAAATCACTGTTTTTCTAAACCTTTTTCAAAATCAAGGATTGTAAATACTGTAGATTCTTTTTCTGTGTAATGTGGCCTACTGTTTCATAATGCTGTAACTTGTAGAAATATTGTATATTTATTTTCTGCTTATTTAATGTCTTCAGTTTTGGAAAGTGTTGACATCCCTGTCCCTGATACCCTGCCATCCTGGGACTCGGCACCGGCTCCCGAAGCGGGAGGTGGTGACTGGTGGGCTCTTGCAGACCGTGTGGTCTTCCTGGGGTGGCCTCCGGCTTCCGTTCCTGGTGGTCAGCTCTTGGGCTCTGCCACCCTTCAGGTGGAGTTTGTGTTCAGACACCCGTGAGAAACTAGAAATTTACTCCAAGAAGTCCTCTGCAGCCTTCTGTGTTCCAAAGGAGCTAGCTTCTCTCAGGAGCAAATTTGATAACTCCAGGCCTGTCTCAAAATGGTAAAATAAAAAATAAAAGTATTATCAGCAGATGGGAAAGGTTTTCCCTGACAACTCAGCATCACAAGGACCAAACTGTACCCCCTCTGGAGGCACGGCCACCATGCGGGTGGTTCAGGGTGGGGGCCGGGCTGAACCAAGAGATCAGCAGCTCCTGCTTCAGAGTGACGTCAGGGCTGCCTCCCCGTCACCAGGCCCTTGTTGGCAGCTGATAAGTGATTGGCTCTTCCCCACCTGCCTAGTGGCTCCTGGGCTGAGGTGTGGCCTGACCTTTGCCCTTGGGTGCTAACTGCACACCACCCTCCACCATTCAGTCACTGCATCCGGTCAGCCTGCTTCTTCAGGTCCCCTGCCGTCTTCCTCATTCTCCATCCCCTTCTGGAGAGGTCGGGGGCCCGCTGGGCTGGGTGTCGAGATGTGAAAGCTGGTGGATGCTCCAGGGACATCTAGTGAGCCCAAGTGGGCGGTTCTGCCACCCCTGCTGGTTTAGCCTGGTGCCTGTGTGTGTCCCTTGGCACACGCATGTGTGGGATGTGCTCACACATGTCGCTAAATCAGCCAGGGTCTGCCATGTGCAAGGAGAGTCCTGGAGCCCCTGCGGAGTGACTTGACTACTTTACCTGGGAATTTCAGCCTGAGCACTCCCTTGGGTCTATGTGCAGGCTCTGACCACTCGATACTGTATTGGAACTCATCAGGTACCATTCATAAAGCACTGACCTGTCTGTATCTGTCCGTCACTAACTCTCCCCAGGACCCAGCATATGTAGCATTGTACTGCAATTTCCCTGGCTGACTTGTGTTTTGCACTGACGAATTTTGACAGGGTAATCGCCACTTTACTTGTGCAATACTGCTGTAAATAACTGCAGATTTTTTTTTAAGAAACAATCTTTTATGTTCTTAATGAATTTTATATAAATAAAACTTTCAACTAGTTCTGGTGAGCTGTTTGTTGTTTTCACAGAAATGGGGGAGAAACAGCTGAAGTTATGTGTGAATATGCAGGCACACGTTTGCCCTTGACTAGCCCGTAGGATGAGCAGGCTACGCCAGATCTTACAGTTCCTCATTCAAAGTCCAGGTGGAATCCTTAAAAGCAAACTATGCTTTTTTTTTTTAAGTTTTGGATTGGCTGGTACAACTAGAAGGAGCTTACCTGCCCTGTCATCAGATCTGACTCAGCCCTGGGTAGGGGGCGTGGGGGCATCAGGGTGTGCTGGGAGCCGCTCTGCTGTGCGTGCCCAGCCATCTGGATTTGTACAGTCTGAAGAAAGCGTGAAAGACAGGAAGTCCCATGTGACCCAAGTAGAAAAGGGCTCTCCTGTAGCCCCTGCTCAGAGCCAGAGGTTCTCAGTGCCCTGCCCAAGGGTAAAGTGGCCACCACCTTCTCAGAGAGGAACCTCCTGAGCTCCCTGATCCCAGCGTTCACTGACTGGATCGCGGATGACTGAGAGAATGTAAAGCCTGGTCTCAAGATAGAAGTTTTTAGGTCCACTTAAGGACATAACTTGTCACTTCATCTCTGACACAGGTCCTGGGAAAGTGTTGAACTCTGAAAATAAGCATATGTTCATGCTTCAGTTTTAATTAGGTGAGCCATTTATACATGATCTTGTAAATACCATTAATATATTTTGAATTATATTTATTTCAAATCACCCCAAGCCCACCTCCTCACCAACATGGTATTGCTCTGGATGTGTGTGTGCGCGCACGTGCATGTGCATGTGTGTGTGTGTGTGTGTGTGTGTAATTATACAGTGGTTTTGCATTTGCTGTAAATACCATAACCTAGGTGGTACTGACTTCGGCCATAGATCTTTCTAGGGTTGACTACTTTCCAGCCGCTGGGTGAGATTCCAGGGCCCAGGTATAAGGGTTTCTTTGGGGCCTCCTCCTCTGGTGGAGGCAGCTTCAGCCACTTGCAGACGCTGCCTAGTGGCCGTGTACACCGTCTGCAGCTGTGGGGTAGCACATTGGTGTTAGCCTGGCAGATGAGCAGGGAGTGGGATTGACTGGTTTAAATTTGAATGCTAGTAGGATGATCATTTCAGGCATTGTTGATAGTTTGCCTTGTTTTCCAAAGCGGTATGTTTACTTTTAATTGAATTTTTCATTTTTCTATTGATTATCAGCTCTTAATATATTTTGGACATCCAGGCATGGTGCTGCATGCCTGTAATCCCAAGCAACTCAGGAGGCTGAGGCAGGAGGATCCCAAGTTCAAGGCCAGTCTCAGCAACTTAGCGAGATCTTAAGTGACTGAGTGAGACCCTATCTCTAAAAAAAAACATAAAAAAGGGCTAGGGATGTGGCTTGGTGGTTAAGCACCCATGAGTTCAGTCCTGGGACAAAAAAAAAAAAAAAAAAATATATATATATATATTCACACGCACACACATACATATATATATATATATATATACACACACACACATATATGCATGCATATATAGAGAACAAAAATCTCTTTTTTACTGACAATATTTATCCTTCAGTCTGGGCTTATGCTTTTTCCCTGATATTTTATTATGAAAATTTTCAAACAGGGAAGTCAAAAGGATTTCCTAGCGAACAACCATGCACTCTCACCCTAGCTTTGACCTTGAACATTTTAGAACATTAGCAGCCATCTGTCCATCTATTAATCCATCTTATATTGGGATGCATTTCAAAGTAGGTTGTAGTCATCAATAACCTGGCCCCTAAATAGCATACCTATAATTTAGAGTCCATTCACTTTGCGTTCCACCCCCCCAGAGGAAAAACTTACAGTAAAACATACTAATCTGCGTTAGTGTACATCTGCTGAGTTTCAACCAAGGAAAACAACTGTCACCCAACCCTATCAAGATAGAGAACATTACTGTCCCTCTAGAAAGTTCCCCTCTGCCCCAGGAGTGACCTCTGTTCTGACTTTTCCACCTAACTAGTTTTGCCTGTTTCCGAGCTTTGTATGAAGGTAGTCGTACACGGTGTGGTCACATGGGTCTGCTTTCTTCTGCCTGACGTGATGTTTCTGAGATCTTGTTAACATGGTCATAACTGGTCTGCAGCCTTATTATTGGACTTCTGAGCTTGCAGGCAACGCTGCGGAAACTGCTATGAATATACATGCTTTTTTGTAAAAATGTATTTTTGTTCTCATGACTTTGCTTGTGATATTTATGTAGAAGTTGTCACATAAGAAGTCAGATTTATTGGTCTTGCTTTAGGTTTCTGTGTTTGACGCAACTTCTCTATACCACGGTTTTAAATATATTTTATTCGCACAACCTACAGTAGGAGTTTTTTCTTCACCTTAACCTAGGGATTCTTCCAGTTAGGATACGCAGTATCAATCTGTTTCCACACTGCCCATGGCCAGCTGTCATCCTCCAGCAGCCTGGACTGACCCTCAGAGAGAGGACACATCGAATCCACATTCGCACCATCCTGATTCCCAACCCTTCCCTTTTCCCTTAATTTTTTTTGTTGAATTCATATTTTAATGACTAGTTTTATAATATATTTTTGATTTCTTGTTTTTCAAAATTGTCATGGCTGTTGTACATTTTTTCTTTCACCTGTATTTTAGAATCAGTTTAAGCTTCTCCAAAAACTCTTTGTGGGTCTTGTTTGGGATCACAATATTACGTGTACATATACAGTATTACATATTGATGTAATATTTTTCTGCTGTTTTCCAAGGGGCATGGTATTTTTTAATCTGTCTGTTAGATTTGACCTAATACACTTGATTTTTCTTCATAAAAACATGCACATCTCTCGTTAGCCCTTTTCCCAGGGGTGGGATGTCTATCATCTGGCATCCAAATGTTCTTCACTGAAATTTCGCTTTATGCACCTGCCACTCAGTGTCCCCTCTGCCTCTGAAACTCTCTCCCTGCCCTTGGTCTCACCAAGGCAGCCACAGAGCTATCCGAAGCTCTTTCCCAACACTGCATCTGGAATAAGCCAGGCAAGCAGGGCACATCTGGAGGTGGCATCTCAAACTATAGGGCCTGTTGGCACTCCCTGGCCACAGTGCTCATCTGCCTGGCCTCAGCAGCAGCTTCCTGTTGATCCAAGCCAGCACCTGCCCTGATATTTTATTTATATGAGCTCAGTGCTGAGCCACAGTTGACCCTGTAGTGAGCTGCAGAAGTGCCAGCTGACTCATTTCTACCTGTCAGAAAGACTGAACAAAAACATTGCCAGAAGTTCATGATGAACAATGTGCACCCAGAAGCTGTGAGTGACAGGCTGATTGTTAAAATTCCCCAGTGTCAAGAGTAGAACGGGGCTGTGCAGAGATGAAAAATAAGGTAAAATGATAGTGTCTTACCTAGTTGGGTAATTTCTACCACTTGGTCAGTCCCCTTTTCCCAGAAACTCTGACATTCCTGGGAAAGCCCCAAGTCCTTAGAATTTATCACCTTGGAGAAGATATTTTGGCATGTTGAAGGTCCTTGTTCCTGAGCAAGTCACCATTTTATTGTATGTGCTATCAAATGGACCCAGAAGGCAAGATGGTAACTGCTGAGCCTCATCTCAAAACAAATTTGAGGAGAATTAACTTTAACAATGACCCTTTATCCTGGTGGTTAAACAAGATCAAACTTGGGACCCTACTCTCAAAATCCACTATAAAGATGACAGGTTCCAGTGGGGACTTTCTGGTCGAAAAGGGACATCAGACAGCTTAAGCAACCCATGATTTTTTCAGTTTAGATGGGTATTTTCCTTAAAAAAAATAAAAATAAAAATAAGTATTCAAACCCTTCCACATGCCAGGCATAGAGAGAATATAAAAATGTTTAAAATTAGGACATATTAGGGAGGCCCTGTGCCTCACCACCAGTGAGCAGGAATCCACAGCACAACTCTCTGGTGGAGTCCACGGGAGCTAGCTGTTTCAGGAGGTCTGAGTGCCGGGGGTGCCAGGCCCACAGCTGTCACTATTACAGGCCAGGGCCCTCTAATGAACATTAACCATCGGGCGCCTGCTGTGTGTGTGAGGTACTTTTCAAAGCATCTCAGAACTCATTTTCATCTCAGAACAAAGAGCTCTTAGAAGTAACTACCATTATTACCCCAGGTGTACAGATAGGGACCCTGAGTTAGCTTAAGCCACTCGCCCAAAGTCCCACACTGGTCAATGCAGAGCCTGGATGTGAGCAGAGGCAGTGTAGCTCTGTCCCAGCATGCACATCCGACCCCTCTTCTGGTTCCGTCTGGGGCCCAGCAGAGCTGCAGCAGGAGGTGGAGGTCAGCCTGGGTCTGCCTCCAGAGGGATACTTCTGGGACGTCTGTGGGACTGCCTTACCTCAGAGCAGTATCAGGATTTCTAGGGACTCAAGATTCTGTGGCCTGGTCCAGATCCATCTCAAGGGAGGACATCTGCAGGCCCAGGTGCCACTCAGCCACCAGGGCATGTCATATTCACCAGTGGCTCACAGTGGAACTCCCAAGTCCTGCACTTCCTGTCTAGTCTTGCACTTCCTGTTTAATCCTGTACTTCTTTGGCAAGTCCTGCACTTCCTGTCTAGTCCTGCACTTCCTGTTTAATCCTGCACTTCCTGTCTAGTCCTGCACTTCCTGTCTAGTCTTGTACTTCCTGTCTAATCCTGTACTTCCTGTCTAGTCCTGCACTTCCTGTTTAATCCTGCACTTCCTGTCTAGTCCTGCACTTCCCATCTAGTTTTGCACTTCCTGCAAACTCTCACCCTATCCTGAAGACTTCCTGTTGATTTGTGGGTTGCCCCAACAGCTCTGTAGAAGAGAGTTGTGGTTTCTCTCTCTTGCCTGATACCCCCCACTCACTCCACCACTGGGGAGGAACAGCCTCCCAGGTATTTTTTCATGTTTAAGGCCATCCTAATGGGGGTTTCCTGGTGCCAGGGTGATCAAGCAAACAGATCCGATAGTGGGGATGATGTCCCCAGGCACAGAGGGCCTTGTTAGTGTCCACTAGGAACCAACTCATCCACCCTATTCACATCTGGCCCTGACATCTTTTCTACCCAGACCTGGAACAAGAGATGATGAACCCAGAGCTTCCCCAGTGTCCAGCCTCCCACCACTCTTGCCTGAGGCCACAGCCCCACCTGGGTACAAATGTTCCTTCTGCATCTCTTATGCTGGTGCACAACTTCTCTGGGGTGACAGTGGAAGGCAGGGTTTGAAGTTTGGATCACTGAGTCCCCCCATGTGGCCCACTCAGCATGGGGAGCCACAGTAGGACTCCATTCTCAGGGGCTCAGGTGGACCGCACCTGCAGAGGAGCTGCTGCTCTTTTGGAGAACTAGGGCCACCCTAATTTTCTCTTTAAAACAAAACAAACAAAAAAAAAACTACGTTGAGGTACTCTTGTTGAGTCCCTTAGGACTTCACACATGTGTACCACTAAGGGTCCAGCTCCCCGTGGAATGCAGAGCCCTTCAAATGAGCTGAGAGCCCCACCCTCTGCACCACAACCGGTCTCCCTCCCAGCCTCCTAGCTGGCTTCTGCTTTGTGGCCCCAAGCCAGGAGTCACATAGGGAGAGGCTGGGGATTCTGGCCTCCCAAGTTTACCATGGGCAGGTCCTCCAAGGACACTAGGGGCCTTCCCAAGCCCTTCTAGCAGGAAAGGGAGCCATCTCTGCTCCTGGAGATTCCAAGCAGACTGACTCAGTCAGAAACTCTCCCGGTGTTACTCAGCCATGACCTTCAATGTCAATGCGTTACTTCCTTCTGCTGAGCAGCCTCACACACAAAGCACTGGATATAGAAAATGTGGCCTGTTTTTTTTTTTTTTTTTTTTTTATAAAAGTAAATAAATTCCATGACCTTAAAATCTGGAGCCTTGGAAGAAGTGTGAGCCCAAGCTGCCTCGTTACCAGCTGCCATTTTGAAAGGCTAGGGCAGGGGAGGGGATGTTTGTCTTCTTCCATCAGCTCCTATCAAGCATCTGTTCCATTTCAGTGTAGGTTAAAGGATTCTGTTGTCTCCAGCCCAGGAGTCTGGAAGGTCTTGGTCTCATCCATGTGTTTATTCTATGATGCTCCATGATGTTCACTGAGTGTCCATCATCTAGGGGAAGGGGACCCTTACCTCGGAGCACTCTGGGGGAACTCTTCCACTCTCCTAGGGCTTTACACAAGCAGGGGCTTGTGACTTCCAGTGCTTTGTCTATAGAAGCTCCCTGAGTGACTGCAGGCACTGCTGGGCTTGGCAGTCTGGAATCCAATCCCCAGGGATAACTTCAGCCCCACTAGATCAGCGGTTCCCCCTGGGAGAGTGCTCTGAGGGACAGCACATGAGAAAGTGCTGCCTGTTTAAATTTGTGTAGTTGCAAAATGTTCTATTCTCATCCCGCTACCCTCTGCCAGTTCATCCTGGTGCAGGCGTCCAGGCCTCCTGCCAAATAGGGTGAGTGGGTGAACAGAGTGGGCTGGAGGGCCAGGGCCAAGGCCACAGATGGTGCTGGTAAGGTGATCCCGGGCACTCAGCTGTGGTCAGGTGAGTCAGGGCCCCTGGTGACAAACCTGAAGGGCTTCAGGAGGTCAGAGAGGAGGGGTGGCTGGTGAGCTCCAGGAGGGTGGATGGAGGTGAACCAGGTAGAGAATGAGGGTGGTCCTCTGTGCTGGATCCCCCTCAGGGTGCTTGGGGGGATCTTAGCACCGGGGGAAAGTGTCTTCTTCCCCTGAGCAGGACACACAGCAGGCCCTGGGGGCTCCTTTCAGATCTGAGTGGATAGAAGAGTAAAGTGTCTCCTCGAAATGGCAACTATTTCTAAATGCTCTATGCTACTTCAAGATGCTGTGACCCACCCAGAAACGGCCTTTGTGGGGGCCCCCATGGGAATACCCTCCGAAGGGCCACCCTCCCTGCCCCCAACCTGCTGGGGGCTCAGCCAGAAACTGCTCCCTGGTCACTCTTGGCCTGACTATGGCTGCAGATCGCCAGCGGTGAGCCTGACCTCCTCCTGGCTTCAGGTAAATGCACTGGTTGCTCCAGGGGAGCTTAGTAATTATATCCGAAATTGCATCCCTCTGTCCCCTGGACTGTGAGGGTCAGCCCATGTCCCTCCTACTCAGCAGGACCTTGGGGTGCCTGGTACCTAGTTAGCCTGCAACTGCAGCTATTTAATCTCTCGGGACCTGTCTCAGCCATCTTCCTTTGAAAGTCTCACCTGTCCTGGCTGCAGGACCCCAGGAGAGGCCCTTTCTTGCCACTTTGAAGAGCAGTGAGGACAGCGCCTGTTAGAATGACAGACCTCTTCCTTAGCGGCAGGCCCAACCTTTGGCCAAACACCTGTTCTTTTGGGGGGCCCCCTTTTGTTCCATGGACGCCCCGCCTCCTCCCCACTCTGCTCCTCCTGCCTGGGCCCCTGGGGCCACTGAGCTTCCTCTGAACTTCTTCCTGCTGCCCAGAGTGTGATGCCTGCAGATTCTGACCATAATGTAGTTCCCCCAGGGACAAATGACGCGGCCCATGAGGTCAGCAAGAGCAGGGTCCTTTGCTGTCTGAGGAGCCCCCAAAGGCCTCTCCCAAACCCTGCCCCGGCTGCCCTGGCCTCCTGGATGGGGAGCTCAGCTTCCAGGCTCCTTCACCTGGAAGGCAGCTCAGAGGCTGTGCATTGGGGGCAGTTCCGCTGCTGTCTAAACTTGGTGGCTGGTACAGAACAAGTCATCTTTAGTCATCAGAAAATGACACTGGGGGGAAATAAATCCCTGTCACCGGGCTCTTTCCTGGAACAGCCACGTGGGTGTCCTGGAATGTCCCAGCTCACTCTCACCTGACATTGCTGTTCCCACCCTTTCTAAAGCCCTCCTCCCCCAGGATCCCAGGGCTGGCTACTGGACAGCCCAGGGCTCTGCTCCAGTGGCAACTTCTGGGGTGCCTTCCCTGACCCTCATGCAGTGAAGATTTCCGCTGTACCCTCTGGACAGCTGGACTTGTGCACACCTGGGATCCCCGTCTCCACTTGCTGGAACTTAGGGGCTAGACTTTGGGTGGCAGTGGGACCACAGTGGGACTCCAGCCTCCTCTCTGGTTTGGTGATTGGCAAGCCTGCGTGAATCCCATTCCTTGCCTCCTTCAGCACTAGCACATAGTAGGTGCTCAGGATGTGTGAGGAAGGCCATAGCTCTTTCCTCAGGGAAGGACCATGGCTGCCCTCACACAGGATAAAGAAGAACCCTGTTGGGTGGGCGTGAAAGTCCTCCCATTGCCTCCGTGCCTCTGACAGTGTCCCTCTGTGGGGCTCGTCACAGGTGGCCTTTCATAGCACAGCCCGGGTGGCACCCAGCCAGGCAGGGTTTTCTCCAAACTCCCAGAGGAAATCAGGCTTGAGCTCCCCACCCAGCAGGAGGGAGGTGGCCATTTTTGAAGCTCAGTGTCCTGTGATAATTCAACTCTGTCACCATAAGTACCCCAAAGAGAGTGGCTGGGCCAGGGCCAGGGACAGTGGAGAAGGAAGTCGGTGGCTCTGGCTATCATCAGTCAACCCAGGCCATGTCCTGCCAAGTTCCTGGGAGCTCGTCTGCCTGACCACTACTCCCCTCTGGGTCACTGCTCCTCAGTGGCGGGAGCCAGGAATCAGGTACTCAGGATGCTCCGCTGGGCCAGGCTGGCTTCCACTTGGGGTCCTCTTCAACTGGAAATTTTGACAGGCTGCAGGAGAATAACTTCAGTCACAAAGCAGGAAAAAAGTTCTTGGCATGCCAGGCACCATGGCGCATGCCTGGAATACCAGCAGCTGGGGAGGCTGCTTCTTCCAAACCTTGGGGGGCCTAGGCTGAGCCCTAGCAGTGAAAGGGAGGCCTTGCCCTGGCATGGACCTCATCAGAGACCACAGGCAGTCTGGGGACATCCTGCCCACTCCTCTGACATCACCTCGTGAGACGGTGGTGGACACTGCTCTGTCACATTTCACACACATGCATATGTTTATGTGGGTCCCTGATTACCATGGCACTGTGTCTTATTGAATCCCAACAACCCGAGCTATTTACACCTAAGAAAATCATTACCAATAGCCCAAAGCAACGCTTGAAGGTCTCTGTGTTGAGTGGTAATGTGATAAGGGTTGGGAGGGACTCCCCGCATCTCCTGATCACCTCATTGAGCTGCAGTCTTCATGTGACTTATTGCTCAGGACCCAGGTCACTCTCCACAGCAAGGATTATTGAGGTCCAGCCCCACGAGGGGATTGTCAGTGTCTTAACAGGTACTGTAACAGATTCCACCAAGGTGGTGACTTTAAACAGCAAAAATGTCTCTGCTCACAGTTCTAGAGACCAGAAGTCCAAAATCAAGGTGCAGGCAGGGCCATGTTCCGGTTTGGGATCCAGGAGAGAATCCTCTGTGCCTCTTCCAGGAATTCCTTTGCTTGTGACTATGTCCCTCCAATCCCTGCCTCCATTTTTACCTGGCTTTCCTGTGGGGCACATGTGTGCCTGCGTGCATGTCTTTGTGTCCACTTTCTGTTTCTTACAAGGATACTTGTCATTGGATTTAAGGCCACTCAGATGGTCCAAGATGATCTCAATTCAAGAATCCTGACTTCAGGCCGGGCGTGGTGGCGCACGCCTGTAATCCAAGCGACTTGGGAGGCTGAGTCAGGAGGATCACGAGTTCAAAGCCAGCCTCAGCAATTTAGCGAGGCCCTAAGCAACTCAGTGAGACCCTGTCTCTAAATAAAATACAAAATAGGGCTGGGGGTGTGGCTCAGTGGCCGAGTGTCCCTGAGTTCAATCCCTGGTTCAAAAAAAAAAAAAAGAATCCTGACTTCATTACATCTGCAGAGAAACTTGTCCCCAATAAGGTCCCACCTGCAGGTCCAGGGTGTCTTTTAGGGGCTGCGATTCAACTCCTTCCAAGGGCTGTTTAACCCTAATGGCCTCTGGTTTGGATGCTTTGCCAAAACTGTCTCCTGAATCTTCCCCACAACTCTTTACCATCCCGTGTTTGGCCAGTGAAGCCACCGAAGTCCAGAGAAATTAAAGGAGTCTGTGGGGTCCTACATCCAAAAAGTGGCAGAAATGGCAGGATGTTCCAGAGCCTGCTGGGGGTCAGTGGCCCTGCCTGGCTCAAGGACCTAGTCAGAGGCAAGGTCATGGGCTGAACCGCCCTCCTGGTCAGTCTTGTCTCCCCCTCCTGGTCACCACCATCCTGGGTGACCACCACATCCAACCAGATGGGCCTTGTGGCATGGAGCCCACCCTCCTCAGAAGCCTGTCCCTACAGGGCTCCTCAGGCCCCCTGCAGCCACCTCTGGACGGTCTCATCCTCCAGTCTGGGCTCCAAGCACCTGTCCAGCCGCCAGCCCAGCAGACCATGTTCCCCCTGCCCCGCTTCCTAGGCTCCACGTCCCTCCCTGCAGGCCTCCTTCTTGCAGCCTCCTCTGCTTCCAGGTGATCCTGCTACTTGGCTAAACTCTCGCCTCCCCAGCTGACGTCTCTTCCACCTCCACATCCCCCATTGATGATGCTCCATTTCCCTCCCCATCTGCCCCTGCTCTGGGTTCCTCTCCTCCAACTACTTGAGCCTCTCTGGCTTTTGTCCCTGTCTCTTCCTCATCCAGCAAGGCTGCCTTTGTCCCCCTTATCCAGTCCCTCCCTCTAGAGTCACCTCCTCGTTCCTCTGCTTCAGGGACAGCTTTCTCAATATTATCTGCTGTATCCACATTATCTCCACTTTCTTAACTCTGTGCCCTCCTGAACCCACTGAAGCCTGGCTCTGCTCCCAGCGCTCTCCCTGATGCTCGGTCAAGGTTGCCAGTGACCATCTGGCCAACTCTTGGCCTTCATCATGGTCCTTTGATACAGCAGATGGATGCTCCCTCCCTACGGACACACACTACTTGGTGTCCGCCTTGGGTGTTCTCCCACGTTGCTAGCCAGTCGTGCTTTGTGGGTCCTCCTCCTTTCTCTATCCTGAATGCCAGTCTTCCTTGGGCCCTCTTGAGTCCTCTTCCTCACTTCCCCTACAGTCCTTTGGATTTATTTATTCATTCATTAATTTTTGGTATCAAGGATTGAACCCAGGGGCACTTAACCACAGAGCCACATCCCCAGCCCTTTTTATATTTTAATTATTTTGAGGCAGGGTCTCACTACTTGCTTAGGGTCTTGCTAGGTTGCTGAAGCTGGCTATGAACTTGCATCCTCCTGCCTCAGCCTCCGTGCCTGGCTTAGTCCCTTGAATTTAAATACCATACCTATGCCAATGATCCCAAGCCTGGACTTCTCAGAGTCTACTTCTGATTGGCAGATCATAGGGGCCTATAAAATCCGTACCAGGAGACCTTGGCCATCCCAAAATTGGCACATTCAGAGCCAGACTCCCCAGTACACCTGTCCCATGGACCCTTTAGCCTTGGCCCCCTGAAAAATTGGCAAGGCTCCCCTCTCCCACTCACCTGAGCTCTCTCCTCAGGCAGACCCTCCTTGCCCCTATGTGTCCCATCAGTGAGTCTCCTTGGAGTGCATCCTGAACCTGTCTTGGTCTGGCAGGCACAGCCTCCCCGCCCTCCTCAGCTCAGGATGCTCTCCCAGGGATCTGCTCTTCTCTCAGATCCTCCCCTCCCGCACCCAAGCTCTTTCCTCTTAGAAGTCCTGGCAGCCCATTCTCTTGCTGGAATATTCTCCTTTTTCACGTAATAACCATTTCCCTTCACTCTATGGCTCAGTTTTAAATGCTGTACACTCAAAGTGGTTGTTGTTAACCAACCTTATCTAAAGCAGTTCCCTGTACATTTTATTTATTTTTTTGATACCAGGGACTGAACCCAAGGCTGCTTAATCACTGAGCCACTCCCCAGCCCTTTCTATTTTTTGTTTTTGGGCAGGGTCTTGCTAAATTGCTGAGGCTGGCTTTGAACTTGCCATCCTCCTGCCTCAGCCTCCTGAGCCGCTGGGATAACAAGGGCCAGGCTGGTTCCCTTTTATATTCTTTATCTCAACCCCTTGTTTATTTTCATTTCCAACATCACAACTAAACTCCAGTTCCCTTGTTGTGTGTTTTCTTTGTGATCATTGTTGCTGACTCTCCTGTACTTAAATAAAAGATGGAAGAGGCCATGTCCTGCTCACAGTAGGTCTTTGGGACGGAGATAGTCCTGGCATAGTAGAGATGCTCCGTGAACGGTGGGATGATTGAGAGAGAAATCAGGGTCACAGCACAGCTGTCTCACTTCAGAGCATCCTCTTCCCAGGCCCACGGGCCTTGCTTCAGAAGACAGAGTGGGACAAGGGCAGGGAAGGAGAAAGCCCCTTAGGGTGGGACGCTCCCAGAATACTTCCTTTGGTCCCCGGAGATGAGGTCTGCTATCCCATCCTCTGCCTTTTGATCACAGCAGCCCCTATGCACTTTGCCCTGATCATGCTGACGTATTGAATCTGGGTCACCCTGGCTTCCCACATGGACCTGATCCAGCCCGGGGTGGAAAGCACTCAGGTCTCAGCTCTTCTAAGACCACCCCCAGCCAGCACCTCCTTTCCAGGTATTCACACATGTCTTAGGGCACTGAGCCTCCCATGCCCTTCCTACCTCCAACACCCCTTCACCTCCAGATCCCGCCTGGCCTCCTGGCCCAGCCCAGTCCTTTCCAGGACCTTCTGCCCCACCTTCTGTGAACCCTTCATTCCTCAAGAGTGTCCCTGCCATCTCAGGGCTTTGCTTTTCTCCCAGGCACTGCATTGTCTGTGGGCATCTGGGGAGAGGCAGGTTGTACTGTGCTAACCACACACCCTGCCCTCCCCCTGGGTGATGGTGTGAACTGGCAGGCTCGGATCTGGGAGAGCGCCAGGGTTTGGGGTGAGTCCCTGCTCCCCATCCTCACTGGAGGACACAGGCAATGGAGCCTCTACCCTGGGGAGCACTGCCAGGAGTTGGGGCAGGAGGGAGGGATAGGGTGAATTGTGCATCAGCCCTTAAGAGCTTCACACTGAAGTGCGTCTCATTTCTGTGCAGGCCAGGCAGCCTTGCCTAGCCAGGAAGTGAGGAGAGCTGGAGGTAGGTGGGACCTTAGGAAGTGCCCAGAAGCAATGGAAGAGTGCAATAGTGTAACAGGTCCACTTTGTTTTGAATGTAGCCCTTGCTGCGCTGCCACTGCAACTTCTTTTTACAATGGACATGTTTTTTTTCTCTTCTTCTCTCCCTGCTCCTCCCTAATCCCAGGGGAAGCAGGATTACCTTCTTCCCCATCGTAGGCAGGGCTATCTGTCCCTAAGCACACACCCACCACAGGAATGAAGTCATCCAGACTGTGGGGATGGCACCAGAAGCTCTCAGAAGTGACTCCCAAATTAACAAGTGACTCCCAAATTAACAACTCCAACAAAGAACACGGGGAATGTAGCCTTTCAGTTGCCTCTTTAAAAGCCTCCTGTTCTCCCCGAGAGGCAAAATCACAGCCTCTGGGACAGGAGTCCCCTGTGCTTCTCCTTTGCTAGCAAAGCAATAAACCTTTTTCCTTTTTCTCAAGACCGTGTTATTGGATTGGCATGGAGGACACGGACTGGGCTTTCTGCAACAGCTCTATGCTTTTTAGCCCGGAAGCCCATTTCTTTCCCTGTAAGTGTGGGTCCGCCTCCCTCACCTCCACCCCTGACTTCCATCCAGGTCCGATCAGAACAGCCCTCCGCCTCTCCTTGAGCCCGCGGCCTGACAGCTCCTTTCTGCGGCCACGCTGAGATGATGCCCATCGCTTCTCAGAGGCAAGGCACTGGGATAAATACTTCCTCATATTGGTAGCCAGAGAGATGTCTTTGGAGAAGAGTCTGAGAAATTCCCAGAGGGGAGGAGGAACTTGACTCAGGACCAGCGGGGTTCTTGGCACAAGGGAGGGAAAAGAATTGCAGCCTTCGCCAGAAAAAGGCATAGACAGGTCTGTTTAGGAAGAGATGCGCATTCAAGGGAGAATGAGCGCGGACTCCAGAGAAGCAGCCCTGTCTTGTTGGGCTGGGGGTCCGATAGTTACAGAGGGTCTGGCCAGGGGCAGAACTGGAGGTGGAGCCAGGGAGGAGCCGCCCAATTTCGCACAGGCTTCCCGGGCGCTTGCGCATTCTGATGTAGTCTCATTTTACAAGGGCGCGTGCCCAGGGCATGTCCCTAAAGGTACAGCTGTTTCTGAGCGCTTCCTGCGTCTCAGTGACTCATTGGCGTTCCCCCTGGGACGGTATCTCTCTTTATCCTAAATCCTTATCTCAATATCATTTAATTCTTGAGGAGGAGCCTGCCCTTGGACAGAAGGTTCAGAGAGGTTTAGAAACTTCTTCAAGGTGCCCAGCTGGTGGGCAGGTTCTCTGGGTACTTCCCTGCCTGACTCCCTGCCCCACTGCCACGTGACTGGGAGCGTGGCTGAAGAAGGGAGCAGGGAGTGAAGGTCAGCCCTGGAGCGTGTGGCCAGCTCCCCTGGGAACTGAGTGTTCCTGGGGGGGCTAAAGTGCCCAGATAATGCTGGAATTTACCTCTCAAGACAGCAGGGCGAAGTGTGACTTTGGTTTGATAAGCTTGGATTTTATGTCTTTCGGAGCAAACAAACCAAAAAGTGGCCGGAGTCTTGGCAAGCGTCCTGGGGCGGCTGCGGCCAGAGGGAGAGGCTGGGCTGCCCAGCCCAGCACCGGGGGAGGAGTGGCAGGTGTGCCCAGGGAGGGGACCCAAGGGCGGGCCTGCTCCCCAGGCCTTAACGTCCTCAGCCTCCCTGTCCTCACCCAGAGGCTATTCACTTCCATGATGCGAATCAGGCACATTGGAATGATCCCAAGCGCCTGCACTTAAGGGGCTCTCGTGAGAAGAATTGCGGTGACCACGACTCTGAACCGTACTGATGTGTCAGGCAAGAGGCTAAGAACTTCGTGGTATTTTAAAAATTAAATAATTATTCTTTGTTGGACAATTTACTTATTTTTTACACTTAGTAGTTCAAAACATTTTTTTCTATTTTATTTTTAAACATATATAGAAACGTAAAAGTAAATAATGGGGCTTTATGTGGTGTTTCAATGTATGTACTCATATGCCGTCATGAGGGAATGACTCAGATAGGTATGTTTAACCTGATTTAAGAATTGGGATTTTTTTTTTTTTTTTTGGAACCAGGGATTGAACTCAGGGACACTCAGCCACTGAGTCACATCCCCAGCCCTATTTTGTATTTTATTTAGAGACAGGGTCTCACTGAGTTGCTAAGGGCCTCACTAAGTTGCTGAGGCTGGCTTTGAACTCGTGATCCTCCTGACTCAGTCTCCCAAGTCGCTTGGATTACAGGCGTGCGCCACCACGCCTGGCAAGAATTGGGATATTTTTAATTGACAAATAAAAGTCATATACAAATAAAAGATAAATGTATATATTGTATATATTGAGAGCACAACACGTTTTGAAGTGTGTGTTCATTGTGAAATGGCTAAGCCAACCTAATTGGCATATGTATTACCTCGCGTAATTATCTTTTTTGTGGTGAAAGCCTTAAAATCTCCTCTTAGCAATTTTGAAACATACAATACATTGTCATTAACTATAGTCCCCATGTTCAGTAGGGGATCTATGGATTTGACCCCCACCCTGTTTTTTTTTTTTTTTTTTTTTTTTGGTTTTTGCTTTTTCTAGTACCAGGGGTTAAACCCAGGGGCACTTAACTGAACCACATCCCCAGCCCTTTTATTTTTTTTTATTTTGAAACAGAGTCTTATTAAGTTGCTCTGGGCCTTGCTAAATTGCTGAGGCTGGCTTTGAATGTGCGATCCTTCTGCCTCGGCCTCCAGAGTAGCTGGGATTACAGGTGTGCGTCACAGCGCCCAGCCTGGAACGTATCCCTTTTATTCAACTAAAACTGTATTTTTTGACCAATGTCTCTGCAAACCCTCTCACATATCTCTTTAAAAATTGTCCCATTTTATATATGAGGAAAAAGAGTATTAAAACTTGTGCCTGCACTGGTATGGTCACTGGATGTTGAGCTAGGGTAAAACCCATGAGACTTCCCAGACCTGCTCTTGACAGCTCGCTGTACCTGAGAGTCAATGGTGGAGATGTGGAGTAGGGGACAATGGTGAAGACCAGGAGGCTGAGGCCCATGGTGCACAGCCGCACTGTGGGTGGGAGATGGTGTTGATATGTCCCCAAGATCCATGCATTGGAAGGTTGGTCCTCACCTGATGGTTGAGAGGTGGGTCGTGGATCCTCTGAGAAGTGGGGCCTGGTGGAAGGTAGTCAGGTCACTGGGAATGGTGCTGTTGGAGGGACCAAAGGAGTTCTCGCGGGCCCTCGTTGGTTCCCGCAAGAGCAAATTGTCATGCAATCCTGCCTCTCATGGTACTCCCACCATGAGGGGTGCACCCTTGGGGGCCCTCACCAGAGACAGAATAAATACGGCCACTCGATCTGGAACTTTCATTCTCCCCATCTGTCTGACCACATAGACAGATTTGTGGGCTAAATAAAATGCTTTTCTTCATAGAGTCAAGGTATTTTGGAATAACCACAGAAAATGGAGCGATAGAGCCCCAAATATCTTGCTAACTTGCTACCCCATTCTTAGCCTCTTCCAGAGTTTGAGGCCTCCTGTGGCTGCCCAGACACAGGGAATAGATGGCTTTGCTTGCCCCTGAGGTACCAGGCGAGCAGAAGCAGTCCTTCACCATTCAGGCCCATCCCACCTGCAAGGCCACCCCTGTACAGGCTGCTACCCGGGGAGGTCCCACAGGATCCCCAGAGGCCAACTCTGCCCGCACAGCTCCATGCCACCTGGGCATCTCCCAGGCTCGACTCTGCACTTCCCTCTGCCCTGGCACCGTTCTACGAGCTTTGCCTTGCCAGCCAACTTGGAAGGCACTGTCTTAACTGCACACTTAAAACCTCCTTGTCCCCAAGAACCCAGCTCAAGCACCCGTGACTGTCTGGCTGGTTCCTGCTTTCATAGTTGTCACCCTGTTCAGGAAGCACCTGCCATCTGCCAGAGTGTGGGGTGGAAAGGGACAAGCCTGGGTTAGGACCCACACCAGGGGCTCAATCCTGTCCCTTCTCTGCTGTGTGACAGCACAAACCACCTCCCTGAGCATCAGTAAAACATGGCTCATCAATGATACTGTGATCTGAGTGGAACAGCAGCTCATGACATGGAAGCACAACTTCCTCCCCAGCCCCTCCCCTCTAGTGCTCTCTACACCCCTGGATCCCCCAGCTGCACTCAATGGGACACAGCTCCTCAGGGTGCCACTCCGGGGCCACAGGGTGATCTTCTGCCGAGGCTGGTCTTCCTTAGCACAGAGGCCAAAGCAGGTTTCAGGCAGAAACTCCCAACAGCCTGTGGGTTCCCAGACCAGGGAGTCGCTTCCCCAGCCCGTCCTTCCTGGAGGCCTGTCCAGGTGGGAAGGTGGGCTCCAGGGCCTTCCCTGGGCCTTACGGAGCACCTAGTGGGAAGGCTCCTGCAGAAAGGGGCACAACTCCCTCTGGGTCCCCGTGGAGCCAGCCTGTGGGGGACTTGATGACTGCTGAGGCCTCGTGACGACTCCCTCCAGAGCAGGGAGAGGAAGAGACAGGGCAAAGATGGAAGAGGAAGTCAAGATAGGGCCACTGAGAAAGGGCACAGAGCAGCCAGAACCTTCCTGCTTGGACCGACCTCCAGACTCAGGCTGGGGAGAAGAGGAGAGGAGAGGTTCCGGCAGCCTTCAGCCCTCATGTCGGGTCTGAGCTGGGAGGAAGCGGGACCAGGGGGAGACCCTGGGGCAGAGGCTGTGATGGGGCAGCCTCTGGACATTCACAGCACAAGCGAAACCCGGGGCCTTGGTAGAGGCAGAGCCTCACAAGGGAGCAGCTGCCCCTGAGAGGGCACTTTGCCCGCATTCTTGAAGACACTCCACGGAGGGGGCGGTCCTGTATAAGATTGTCGTCATCTTTATCACAGGGCTCCAACACACACGGGCATGGCTCCCCAGGCAGGTCCTCGCCTTCGCAGACCCCTCTGACTTCGCCCTCCCCTTCCAGGCCCAGGGTGCTCAGCCCAGAGTCCAGAGGCCCTCCTGCCCCGGGGCCCCTGAGCAGGGCTGCACAAGGACACAGCCGTCCTCATTGCTCTCTCCCCCTCGGAGCAGCACAGGCTGAGGTGTGACCCTCAGGAGGCTCTGTGTTTGCCCCTTAGCTTCCTCCTCCACACAGCGGTGACGACCATCTCTACCCCTCAGGCCCACTCAGTGGGCGAAAGGAGAGAATGTTGGCAAAACACTCAGAATTCAGAAAATGTCTGAGGCCAATCTAATCCAATGTCCAAGACCTTTGTGAACTAGACCAGCATTTTATGCCCAAGAAAATCTGGGGCTTGGAGGGTCACCCCACTTATCCTGGGCTCGTCTCCTCCCTAGCCACAGTACACGTGAGGGGCCTGCACTGGGAGCTGCCTGTGCAGTGGCAGCCCCTGGGGTTTACCTGGCCCATGGAGAAGGCTGTGCCAAGAGCCAAGGAGCCTGGCTCCGGAGCTCTGGTTCTGGGGCAGCCAGGGAGGATCCTTTCCAGAACTGGCTCCCAGCTGCCTCCAGCCCGGCTTCATGGGCCACAGTTGCTGCATACCTGATCTTTTCAAGAACACGTCTGGATCCAGAAGTGAGGTTGGGCAGGTCCCTGCAGAAACTGCAATCTTGTTTTTTCCTTTTCATTTTTTGAACCCATGGGCACTGAGCTACATCCCCAGCTCTTTATATATATATTTTTTTATTTTGAGATAGGACCTCGCTAAATTCCTGAAGCTGGCCTCGAATATGCAATCCTCCTGCCTCAGTCTCCTGAGCTGCTGAGATTACAAGCTACCAAGCCCGCCTCTCATCTGGTTTTAGTCTTGGGGAAAGCTGGGTACATTTCTTCCACCCTGTCACAATGATTAAAATGCAAATTCCTAGGCCTCAAGCCCCACCTCCAAAGATCCAGGCCCAGGAGGTATGTGTGTGGGGACATCTACCTGACAAGTCTCCCAGGGAAAGTTGGGCCAGACTTGGGGACCCTGCATTGGAGCATAGCAGTCTGGCAGAGGGGTCAGCACTGTGGGAGCAGATGACCAGGTCAGGATCCACATCCTGGGTCCTTCAGGTTGGTTTGTTACTTCACTGTTCTGTGCCTGGATTTCCCATTTGATGGCCTATAACCAGAGAGTGTGCAGGAGTGAGTGAGCTGCTCTGAACCCCAGCTCACCCTGGCATCTTCCAGAGCAGGTGTGTGGGTGGGCAGGGGCTCTTCATTTTCTGGCTACCTCTTGTGGGTTCCTTAGGATCATGAGGCCAGAGCCTTGTCCCCTCTGCAGGAGAAAAGCAGGCACCTCCCTCAGGCTGCCCTGCAAGACCCAGCTCCCCTTTCTGGGAGCCCACAGTTCAGTGGAGAGCACATAAGTCAGACAGATGCACAGGAGAAACTTTTACAAAACATGAGTGCAAAAAAAGTTTCTATGGTTACTACATAGTTGTTAAAGAATGGAGATTTTTGTTGTTGTTCTTGTTGCTTTAAAATATAAGGCAGAGCCCCAATACTGCCAGGAGATTGCTCGCAGTAGACCAGCAGCACAAAGCTGAGGCCAGGTGGCCTGTGCACCAGAGTTCCCTCAGCAGGGCCTTGACCTGAGCTGCTTCCCAGGCTGAACCAGGAAGCGAGAAGTGTCGCCCAGGGCGTGGCAGCCACACTTACAATGCCCAATCCCACACCCCTCCAGGCCAGCCCAGAGAGAAGGACGTGATTCTCTGGTTAATTTTAGTTGAAACCTCAGCCCAGCTCCAGTGATGGGGGCAGAAATTCGGCTCTGTGTGACACTGACCTTCACTCGTTTTCCAAAGTGGACCACATTGACAGCTTTGCTCTGTAGTTGAAGTGGCCAGAGGAAGAGCCACTTCCCCTGGAATCACACATCTAGAAAGGGGCACGTTGAGTCCTCTGGGCAGTGAGGAGCTCACGACGGGTATGGCTGGGTGAGCTGCACGATCTGCTCCTGATGCGTTTTTCAACATCAGGAGTCCAGAGTGTAGATCTCATTGTGAACACACAAGCAGTTTCTGGAACAGACCTGAGCTCAGTTTGCTGGCCTGTGGCACTTCACCTGCACAGGGAATCTGGAGCTCTTTCCTTGAGTGGGTCTGAGAAATTTCATCTACCTCACTTCCCTGCACCCACAGAGATCTGTTTGCTCTTAACCTGGTCAGCTCCTCCTCTGCAGGTGGACATCCGTAAAGAACGACTTGGGGTATTCTTTTTTTTTTTTTTTTTTTGTACTAGGGATTGAACTCAGGGGCACTCAACCACTGAGCCACATCCCCAGCCCTATTTTGTATTTTTTTTTTATTTAGATACAGGGTCTCACTGAGTTGCTTGGGGCCTCGCTAAGTTGCTGAGGCTGGCTTTGAACTCGTGATCCTCCTGCCTCAGTCTACCGAGTCACTGGGATTACAGGCGTGCGCCACCACGCCGGGCAGGGTTATTCTTTTTTTAGTGAGCTCTGGTAGGTTACATCTTTCAAATCATTTCTCCATTTCATCTAAATTTTCTGATTTACAGGCATAAATTTGTTCATAATGTTTTCTTATTTTTAATATTTCTAGAATCCGAGGGATATCACATCTATCATTCCTACTATTGGCTAATTTGTGTCTTATTTTTAAAGATATTTTTTAAAAAATTTTTTAGTTGTAGGTGGACACAATACCTTTATTTTATTTATTTATTTTTTTATGTGGTGCTGAGGATTGAACCCAGTGCCTCACACGTTAGGTGAGTGCTCTACCACTGAGCCACAATCCAGCCATGTCTTAAAGAAATTTCTACTGATCAGTATAACTAGAGGTTTTAAAGTTTTATTGATCTCTTCAAAAAACTAAATTTTGGTTTTATTGATTTTTATCTCTTCTTTTTCGGTTTATTTGTTGCAGTGCTGGGGATTGAACCCAGGGCCTTATGCTTGCAAGGCAACCACTCTACCTACTGAGCTATATCCCAAGCCCAATTTTTGCCTATTGTTTTCCAGTTTTCTATTTCACTAATTTTTCCATTCTGATCTTTATTATTTCTTTTTTTATTTTTATTTGCTTACAGTTTGCTCTTCTGTTTTAATTTACTAAAGTGAAGTTGAAGACATTGACTTGAGACTATTTCCTTTTGCTTTTCCTGAAATAGTCAACCAGTGCTATGGATCTCCTCCTAGGTATGGTAGTGGTGGTGTCCCACAAAGGTCGACACAGTGTGTTCTCCTTCATTCTGTTCAAAGCACTTTCTGATTTTCATTCTGATTTCTTCTTTGATCCAATTATTATTAAGAAATTGGTGATTTCATTTTCAATTACTTGAGAATTTTCCATTCACCTTTATAATTTCTTTTTAAATTGTTTTATATAACTTGAATCCTTAAAAATTTATTAAGCATAAATTTATGGCTGCGATTATAGAATATATCTTAGAAAACGTTCCATGTGCCCATAGAGAAAATGTATTCTTCTATTTCTGAATGAAGGGGTCTGTAAGTGCCAAGTGGTCAATTTTCTTAATAGTGTTGTTAAAGTCTTCTTTTAGCTACTATTTATTTTTATATTTTGTTATTTTTGCAGTGTCGTTTTTTTCTGTAAAAATGTGAATAAATTAGCAATTTATTGAGGTAAACCTACACATTCCAAGAAATGATCTGTCTCTGAAACAGGATATTCAAATTGCCTAGACCTTTATATTATTGCTTCAAAACCATTACATATAATGATCTTCCAAGTGACATTTAGTAAAATTATAAATGTCAATCACATACAAATTAACTCAAATTTCACATATTGAAATCATCAATAAATTAAAAATAATTAAAATAGTGTCACACACCATCAGTTCTTAGAGAACAATTTCAGGTAGGTACCCCAGCGGACAGGACACGTTTTCTGATCATAGGGAGGAATGCCCTTGAACCAATGAGCTGAGATGCCCACACTATGTTCACTTTCCAGATGGCCTTCAGGTGAGCCGCGGGAAATCCTGCAGGCTGCCT
This sequence comes from Glaucomys volans, assembly GCA_020662805.1. Lineage (NCBI taxonomy): Eukaryota > Metazoa > Chordata > Mammalia > Rodentia > Sciuridae > Glaucomys > Glaucomys volans. Next base: position 163,005 of record JAJEJO010005203.1, read on the forward strand.
GGGTGTGTTGCAAGGTTGTGGTCTTCTGCCAGTCGTTCTCCATTGGGCTGGCATTTGCAGTTGGTCTGTGGGGAGATGATTTTGTCTGGATTCTTCACCTCTCATTTCATTTCAGGACCTCGATCAGGGCCTCGGTGCCAGGCTGCACATGTGTGCACAGGTGCTCTCCTGAAGTCTGTCCTGGATGTTCTCCAGGTAGATCTGAGACTTCAGAAGCCCAGAGGTGATGCTCAGAACTCAGTTGTCCCGACTGTACCCAGCCTAGGAGCCTCGCCTCCTTGGCCATCTCTGGAAGGTCCAGCTTGTCCTGCTGCTCTGTCCCCTGGTTCTCACACAGCCTCCGTCATTCCTGCACCACTCTTTCCCATTTTGAAGACTCCCTTGAGAGGGAAGGAAATCTGACTGGCGGTTTTCATGAAGAGGCACCCGTTGGTTTATTTGGAGGGACACCGCCTTCATTTCTTCTCTGGGGACTTCCCAGGTGGAGAAGGTGGTAGTCGCCACTAGCCACAGCCCCAAAGGCAACTGGAAGGAAGGCTCCTGTGACAGGGGTGTCAAAGGTGGACTTATGGCATCTTCTAGAAGTCGTCTTCAGGCTCCTTCTCTCTGACTTGATTTGAATCTGAAGGTGGCGAGACTCTGGGAGTGATGGGGCCTCCTTCCTGGATCATGCTTGGACAGACCATCTTCCCCAGGGTGACTTCATTTGCTTGGTCTCCTGCACGTGAATCCTAGATCCAGCTGCCCCACCGGTCAGTTTCTGCAGTCTACTCTCTCCTCCTTTCTGGGACTTGACTCTGAATATATGAACGTTAGCTCTTTTGAAAGAATTCTGCGGGTCTCCAGGACTGTTCTTCTTCTTTTCTATTATACAGATGGAATCATTCCTCACTTTCTGTCTTGAGGTTCACCGGTTTCTTCCTTATTGTCTCTGAACCCCTCTTCAGCCTCTCTGCTGAGTTTTGATTTCAGATATTATATTTTTCAACTTTGTAATTTCTAGCTTACTATTTAACATCAATCCTTTACTTATATTTCAAAATGATTTCTATTTTACTCTTTTGCTTCAAGGTATATGAAATTGTTTTCTGATTGCTGCATTCAAATGCTCTTCAGAATATTCCAACATCTGAGCCATCTTGGTGTTGGCCTCCATTGATGGCCTTCCTTCATTCAGATTGTGATTGTCCCCGTTCTTCGTATGACAGGTGACTTTGCATAATGTCCTAGACACCCTGGCTACTACATGTGGGACTCTGGATCCTACTTAACTTTCTTGTTTATCTGGTGTCACTCTATTAAGGTGTAATGCCTAGGCTGTGGTAGTAGTGGATGCTAAGTTCCATCCTCAGCCCAGATGACACTGTCCTGGTGAAAAAGAAGGGCCAGTCACAGCACCTGGCTACCCCTGAGTCGGGGTGCACAGTCTGTTCCCCTCCCCTCCAGGACCTGCCAATATGGTGAGAGGTCGGTGAGTGGAGTCGGTTGCAGTACTTCCTCTCTGGCCATCTCCTGCTGCCGGATGGGCATGGATGCTCAGCTTCTCCCAGGCCTGCTGAATCCCACAGGGTTAGGTGGGCAAGCAGGGGGCCAACCAGCCCCACTTCTCAAGGCCTCAGCCCTGCTGGTGCCAGGTTGGGCTGGGGCAGCTCCTTTGCGGGAACTGGGGTGCTGCCTGCTTATGTCAGGCAGGAAGTGAACCACGGCTCCCAATGGGTGGGCTGCACCCACTGAGCGGGAGCCGGGGTCACGGCCCAGGGCAGACAGCGGGTCCTCATGGAGGAATGACGCGGACCTCATGCTCTTCTGCTTACTTTGCAGACGTTTAAAAATTTCATAACAAGAAGTGAAAACACATGCGTGGTTCCCCGATTCAGAGAATACACCGAGCACTTTCTTCATCTGCAGGAAGAGCCATAGCTAGGAGGAATTGAGGAGAAATTGCTGTGGGAGGACTTATAACCAGCTGGTCTAGGGAAAGAGCTCTCTCTACCAGGAAAAGCCCCCAGGCAGAAACCATCCTAGTGCTTGGGCACCTGCAAAATCGGATGAAAGCACGGGCACTCTGTGGTAGAGCCCTTGCCTAATGTGCTGTGCCCGGGGTTCAGTTCCTGGAGCTATGAAAAATAAACACTAAAAATAAATAGTTTCTAATTGCAAAAGTAACATAAGCTCATTCTATAATAATCACACATCAGAGAAAAGAAAAAATTTAGAAAATAGATTCTGTATATGCTGAGTATCTGCAGGCTCTTCAGATTTTCTTCCTGTAAGTGTGTGTAAACAGAATGCCACCATAGCATACCTATTTTTCTGTAATTTCCTCTTTTCGTTTAAGCACTCTACTAGGGGCTGTCTGTAAAACAGAATAAACTGCTATTTAGAGGAAGATAAAAACAGATGAAAGGAAGATCCTTTCTGTCTGGATTCCAAGATCATGCCAATTGTATCTGTTTTAATATCTGGCAGGACCCTGGGCACAGTGGCGCAAGCCTGTAATCCCAGCAGCTGGGGAGACTGAGGCAGGAGGATCTTGAGTTCAAAGCTAGCCTCAGCAATTCAGTAAGACCCTAAGCAATTTATTGAGACCCTGACTATAAATAAAATATAAAAAGGACTGAGGATGTGGCTCAGGGGTTAAGCACTGCTGTGTTCAATCCCTGCTACTAAAACAAAACAAAACAAAAAACAAATCTGCCAGGAGCTTAAATGTGAATTTTTACCTTAATACAGAACTTTATATAAATATTTTGCTTTTCACCTAAGGACAAAATATATACATATAGCAGTGAAAATACCACAGGTAGCAAGACCCTGAACTTGCTGCTGCAGTCAGCGGCTGGGAATCTCAGCTGGGCTCTGGGTGGTCCCCCACCTGCCTAGGCAGAGTGACTCAGCAAAGTCAAGGTCAGGGAGCAAAGAGGCTGCCTCCGTCGTGAGCTGCCAGAGGAACATTCTCTTCAGCTGGCGGATTTCTCTTTTAAGGTCATGAAAGTGTTTTAGGTTCCTCTATGTCCATTTGCAAATAAACTGGTGAGTGACAGTAATCCAGTGCAAGTCAGGGTGCCTGTGCACACGTCCTGAGGCTGGAATGGTTTCCCCTGAAGTTTGCATATCTTCTCATTGCACTTAACCCTGGAGCTATTTCCCTTCACCTGATTTACATTGAGATTCGTTTCTCATATCATTGACTGTCCCCCATCACCCCCACAAATGATCCACCATGTCTGTTTCAAATGCAGCACCCCTGATTTTGCAGCATTGGCTTGAGCAAAAGCTAAGGAGGAGAATGGATGCGTGGGGAGGGGCAGATGGTGCCACTCAGAGCAGAGCGCTGCCTGGGCCTCCCTGGTGTCCCACCTGCAAGGCTGTCTCTAAGGAGCTCAGGGCATCGCTGCTTTCTGGTTGATTGACAGGCTTTCTCAATAGGGTTATTTAAGAAAATGAGATTCCTGATGCTTCTCAGAGTTAGTTGCAGTGAACTAATGAGTTATGATTGGACAACGTATCCTGGCCACCCAGGTCTCAAGAAAATACATCTACTGAGCTGTGTTAAATTTAAAAAAAAAAAAAGAAACAAAATATCACAACCACACTCCCCAGCTGCCTGGCTCTCTGGCTCTGAAGGTCATTCATTCACTTGTCATCATGACCAGCATATGGTATTGGGCACATTGTCATGAGTACGCCCACATTTCCACGAGAACAGTACTCCTCATTCAATTAAAACATTACAGCAGGGCATGATGGCACGTGCCTGTGATCCTAGCAGCTCTGGAGGCTGAGTCCGGAGGATTGAGAGTTCAAGGCCAGCCTTAGCAACTGAGTGAGGCACTAAGCAACTTACTGAGACCCTGTCTCTAAATAAACTATTTTTTTAAAAGGACTGGGGATGTGGCTCGGTGGTTAAGTGCCCCTGGGTTCAATTCCTGGTACCAAAGACAAAAACAAAACAAAACAAAAAACCCACAATACATGATCATTTGAGTGTTGCCTATGTTTATCAAAATGACGACACTCAGGATCCATTCCATCATACTTTGGATTATTCTCTCTGTAGAGAGGGTCATGGTCTCTTTTGCAGTTCTTGACACTTCATGATGAATGACCCCGTGGGAGACTGTACACTGTACACTGTCTAGAGCCATCTGCAAAGGGAGCCGTTTCACCGTGCATTTGCCCGCATTGGGAATTGCCATTACAATGTTGCTTCTTGCTAATGTGCTAAGGGAAAGGTGCTTCTTTCCTGGTATTTTAACTTGATTCCTAATGTGGACGTGGAGTGACCTTCCATAGACCATTTAGGCCACCTAAATCTCCACCAGCTGAGCCCTTCGTGGTCCTTCCCCCTGGGTTTCTTTCTGTAACTTTGGAAGTGATTTTCAGAGGACTTTCTCAAGCTTGTCACCCCTGGCCACTGACGCCAGCATGCCATGTTTTGTAGGGCCAGCTGCATCTTTCCTTTACTAAGGCTCCCTCCTTCCTCCAAGAGGGCTTGGTGAGGTCGCTGTCCTGCCATGGCCAACTAGACACTTGTCTCCCTGCCTACCAGCATTGGCCAGTTGGGCTGGACTTGGGCTCCAGAGGCCAGTTCGTGCTTGGCTGCCCTCTTGGTGACATCATCTGTACCTGGGGTGCCCGATGGGCACTGAACTGAGAAGGAATTCAACGTGCCAGGGCTGTGTTCAGTCACAGGTCAGTGACATCTAAGGAGCGGCCCAGAGGAGAGGTCCCTTGTGGGCTGGTGACCTCACCCAAGAAGGCTCTAACCCACTTGTCCCTTCCAACAGCCACCACATCACCAGGCATGGCCTCTCTGGGCTGAAAGACAAGCCAAGCAGGGCCAGAGTGTCTCTAATTCAAGTGTGAGGAGGCAGAAGGAGAGACCATGGCACCCCGATTGTGCCTCCTATTTGGCAACCAACATGTGTGTGGAACTCTACCCTGTCCACACACCCCTCCAGCAGGACTCCTTCCTTCCCCGGGCATCGGCCCCACCTTGCAGTCCTGGGGAGAGGAAGTAGTGAGAGGGCCTCTTCCCCAGCCAGGAGGAAGGCTGCTCCCTCCTGCCGGCTGCCTTTGCCTTCAGAAGTTTTTCAGGGGTGAGCCACCTTGGACTTGGCCTGACCTCCAGTTACTGCAGTCAGCAGATCCCTGATCAGAGTACTATGAGCTGAGAGCTTCATTAACTGAGCTCAGAACACGTGGAGCAGAGCGGGGCTTCAAGGCACGTTCCTAAACGACACAGATCCTGAGCAGCATGTGGTGCTGGAGAGGGAAGACTGAAATTACATAAGGCCTGTGTACCTGAGATGCTGTCTCAACAATCCACGCCCTGGGAGAGATTCCAGGCCAGAAGGGGAGGGAGGGCCTGCCTGGCTTCATAGTAATGAAAGATCCCTGTGGAAGCTGTTCTGGGCACAGGTTAGAAGACAGGTGGGCTGGGAAAACGGCCTGGCCTAAGAAAGGGGTGGCAGGCAGCAGCTCTCAGAAGCAGTAGAGGCGCAGCTGGCCTGCTTGCATTTGGTGGCGTTGGGGGGAATGTGTAAGATGGTCCCTGGTCTCCTTGTTCAGGCAGTGGACTCATTTCGGTGGTGAGAGAACAGGTTCTATTTTGCACATGCTGAGCTCTGGACCACCCAGTGTTATTCTGGGACAAAGACCCCAGACCCCAAGGAAGTGTGGAAGAGGTGGCTAAGTCCATGGACGGAAGGGACCCCGGGCCTCATCACAGAAGAGGCGAGTCCTAAGGACAGAGTGGGCATCACTGGCTTCTAGCAGGGTGACAGGAGAAAGGCCCTGCACAGAGGAGATGGAGCCGTCCTGACCAGAGCTGTCAGAAAGGCCTCCAGGAGGCCTCCATCAGATGCTGCAGACAGGAAAAGACTAGGAAGTGTCCACTGCTTGAGACAAAGAGGAGCTGCAAGTATCTGGCTAGCCCAGGAGGCCTGGCTGTGAAAAGCAGTGGGAGGGGGGAGGCCAGGTCAGAGCCTTCGTCTGTGAAGGCTGGTCTCCACTAGTGCAGGTGGAGGCTGGTTGGCCGCTGGTGATAACCACTTACAGAAACAGCGCCTGTTCTGTCCACAGCTTCTTTGCTTGGACAGTGCCTTCCTGAGTCTCCTGGGCTCTGGAAAGTATGCTTCTCCATCAGCACATGGGATTAAGGCGGGGCAGAGTGAAAGGTGACATCAAGCAACAGGAGGGACCTGAGAGGTAGGGAGAGTGAGCTGAGGGACAGCCTGCTCTGGAGCAGGAGGGGTCAGGAGAAGATCCACCCGTGGTGGCCAACCAGGGCCGGGCAAGGTAGGCATGCCTGAGGTTCCACCTGGAGCTACCTGCATGGCCAGGGAACCTCAAACCTCCGCAGAAGCCAGTGGTGCCCAATCGTGTTTGTTTGAGTCCAGAGGTGTCAATCAGAACCAAGGGCCCTGGTTCAAACTGGGTGGAAGGGAAGAAACGGCCAGAAGAATCAGAACTCGATGAGGGGGGCGAGGATTCTGCTGGGGTCAGCACGGTGGCTGAGCAAGTGTCCCTCTTCCTTTGTGAAGAGGTCTCAGCCCATTCCAATGACTGCCACAGAAGGCAGAGGAGAGGGTTGGGGGCTCCAGGTACCCGTTGCTTGGCTTTATAGAAGGAAAGATCCAGAAAAAAAAAAAAAACATGGAAAAGTTGAAGAAATGGGTCAATTTACGAAATGACCAGTCACCATTTCCCAGAAGTTAATCAGCTGGAAAAGAACTTGCTAGAAACTAATTTGTTAAAGGATCAGTTTCCCTAATGAGCGATTCCTGGAATTTACCCAAAAGTTGTTTTGGTTAATTACTTGAAAAAATTGTAGCTATTTGTGTGCTCTGGTTCCCACAACCCTGAGGACTTCCCCCTGGGTTTGTTTTCTATTTCTCCTGTGTTTGGGAGTTCAGTCGGGTTTGCACAAGTCAGGTGTATGGTCCCCGGCCATTTTGCCATGGACTTCCCAGTCCACCTCTGCAAAATGTCAGATTCATGTGACATTTCAAGTTTACAACTTTACATTCAAGTTTACAACTTTCAGGAGCGGAGCATTTCTTGAATGCACGATATTTTGGGGTGGGGGACAATGGATGGGGTTTCCCTCAACTGTGTTTACTGTCAACTCTAATTTTAAAGGCTTGTGTCTAAATTGGACGATAGTTCCCACTTTAGGATCTTGTCATTGGGGAAGTTGTCATGGATCTGTGAGAATGAACATGCAGAAAAACACTTTTCCTTGGCTGACTGCCCGACCACTTTGAAAAAATAGAGAAGATGCAAATTGGTGTAAAATTACCCTTGAAGGGCAAAACCAGCTTTTCTGCAAACCAAAGGTTAAAATTTAAAAAGCCTAGAGATTTTGCCAAAACTTTTATAAGTAACCATTGAGAAGTAGTTGGCTTCTCAAATGGGAACCACATGCCTGTACAGTCGATAGAGGACAGGGTGGAGGAATCCAAAATAAAACATCTCAGCTAGATAACACCAAAGGCCAAAGTGGGGGAAAAGAAAAATCATTAACCGATTTGGAAACTTTCTATGAAACATATTTTTGCACATTTCATAAGTGATTACTAGACCAAGGTCTCAGGGATTTGGTAGTCTGTGAAATTGGTCGTTTGGTAAATTGATTTTTAACACAGTGGCTTTTTTTTTTTTTTTTTAACACAGTGAGAATCAGTCACTGTGAAATGTGGCTTTTGGCAAATTTTCGTTCAGCAAATTGCTGTGTGTCTGAAGAAGAGGGTGAGAGACAGGCAGACAGGGACATTGGCTGTTCTGAACCGAGGAGGGACTGGGGTGCAAATATTCACGTGAAGGAGGCAGGAGCAATGCCGGAGGCTCAGCCTCAGGTGCAGGGTGCAGGGTGCTGAGAAGTGATATCTCTGAGGCCAGAGGGGAAGGTAAGAGGAAAGTGCAGACCTGCCCTGAGGGCCTGGGAGGGTGCCTGGGGCCACTGGGGAGCGTGCAGGGACTGGGAGGACCTGGGAGCCTCAGCTGCAGGAAGGTGTGAATTTTTCCAGCTCTGTCCCCCATTCTGGGAGTGGACCAGCTGGAGCACTCACAGGTGGGGCGTTTCCGGACAGGTGCTGTGCAAAGAAAGAAGATTCCAGAATAAAGAAACCAAGGGTATCCAAGAGAAGCCTGGGACACAGGGTGTCAGCACACAAGGGATCCCAGTGCATGAAAACTCAGCCTGGCCAGGCGGGCGGCCACACAGGCCAGGAGCCAGCTGAGGGGAGGCAGGCGGAGCTGGAGGCCGGGTGCAGGAAAGAACCAGGAGGTCTATAGACGAGCAGGTGGACCCGAGTGGCCTGGGAGCACTGGTGAAGGGAGGCTGGGAGAGGGGCTGGAGACCTGGGAGGCCATGGTGCTGCCGAGTCAACCATGAGACCCCCAAAAGAAAGAAGATGGAGTGCCATGTTTAGACGCTGGCTGCAGCCCCCTCCCCACTTCCCCAGTGGCACACAAACACACAGCCACCATCGCTGTCTCTGCAACCAGGACCACCAGGGCTTTAAAACTCCCCCTCCACGTCCTCCCGCATCCCCGTGTCCTCTGTTCCCGTCCCTGCCTGGATGGCAATTAACAGAGTCACACCTCAGAAACCAGTTTCCGGGCAGACTTGGCCATTCATCCATGAGAGAAGAATAAATTAATCTGCTTCTGTCTTTGAGCTGTCCCTTCTGTCTTTCCTCCCACTCCTGGGGGACAGCAGCCCCCACCTCAGGTGCTCAGGTTCCTTCCCAGCTTCCAGACTCTCCTGGAGGCAGGGAGAGAGCAGGGACCACAGCTGGGAGCCCTGGCCCTCCTGCTCCCTCAGCTGAGCGGGGCCTGTGGGGCCTGTGGCAGCCACTGGGCTGCGGGCTGGAAAACCCCTATTAAAATGCTAATAGGGCATCTGGAAGGCAGAGCAGCCAGCCAGCACCCAGCCTTCCACCTCAGGGCTGCTTCGGCCTGCAGCACCCACAGCCTGTGCATCATAGGGGTGACCCTCCTGCTCCCACTGAGCTCCTCACCTGAGTTCCCTGCTCTCTGGCCTCAGTGACCCAGCACCCTGCCCCCCACCAGCCCTGCCGACCCTTGTCACATTCAGGGCTCACCGTCCTAAGCAGTCCTAAGAAGCAGTCCTATGAAAGTGGGGAGGAGACGCAGCCCGACCAGGGCTCTTTGTCACCCAGCACCCTCCCACCCAGGTGGTGTTGAGGAGGCCACCTGCAGAGGCCGGGCCCTCATGCTCCCAGGCAGTAAAGAGGTTCTGCCCCTCCCCTGGAATGGAATTGGGGACATGGGAAGCTCAGCTTCCAGCCCTGACAAGGAGGCACCCCAGGGATGGAAGCAAAAACAAGGCAGAAATGGGCAAGTTCATCATTACAGTGGCTTCATGAGTTCTCACTGCAACTGATACAAAGACCAGGTGGAGCCTCAGCAAGGATGGACAGTAAGCCAGTGGCACCCAGCACAGGGCCTTGCTGACAGTTACAGATCCCACTATGGGCACAGATGAGTCAACACTGACTTCACACAGCGTGGCCCTGAAGCATCCCCAACCAACAGAGCACACCTTCTCAAGGCCCCTGGGTCATGTACTGGGGTAGATGACATCCTGGTCGTGAAATAAGCCTCAGCAAATGTAACAACTGAAATCACACAGAGCACCTTCTCTGACCACAGCATATTCAAACTCCAAATCCATAAGATGAGCCGGGCGCCTTGGCGCATGTCTGTAATCCCAGCAGCTTGGGAGGCTGAGGCAGGAGGATCTTCAGTTCAGAGCCAGCCTCAGCAAAAGCAAGGCACTAAGCAACTCAGTAATACCCTGTCTCTAAATAAAATACAAAATAGGGCTGGGGACGTGGCTCAGTGGTTTGAGTGCCCCTGAGTTCAATCCCTGGTACCTGCTCCCCCCAGAAAGAAATCTGTAACAGGAACTCAGTAGAAAAATCCCCAATACTTGGACACTAGACAACACACTTCTAAGCAACACGTGGTTCAAAGAGGAAGGCTCAAGGGAAATAAAAACAGAACTGAATGAGAATGAAAATACAACAGCAAATGCGTGGGACCCACCAGACACAGCTGAGAAAGACACGTACCGTTGATGTTTATGTTAGAAAAGAGGATCATTTAAAAACCATCAAAGACCTCATCTCCAGAATGCAGAAATGAAGAGCAAAATAAACTCCATGCAAGCAGAGGGAAGGAAATAAAAAATAAATTTGGGCTGGGCATGGTAGTGCCCACCTGTCATCCTAGCTGCTCAGGAGGCTGAGGTAGGAGGATTGCAAGTTTGAGACCAGCCTCAGCAAGTTAGCAAGACCCTAAGCAATTTGACAAGTCCCTGTCTCAAAATAAAAAATAAAAGGGCTGGAGATGTGGCTCAGTGGTTAAGCACCCACAGATTCAATCCCTGATACTAAAAAAAAAAAAAAAAATTTAACAGAAAGCAATAATAATGAGCATATAGGTGCACGCGCGCACACACACACACGCACGCATAAGAAAATAGAGAAAATCCATGAAACAATCAGAGTCCTTGAAAAGAACGGTAAGACTGACAAGCCTCTAGGAAGATTGACAAAGGACGAAAGGGGAGAAGACAAATTACCAATGTTAGGAATGAAATGCAGTATCACTAGAGACCCTGCAGGTGTCAAAAGATTAATAAGAAAATTCGATGAATAATGCCGACCACATTAATCTGACAGCTGAGAGGGAAGGAACGGGCTTCTTGAAAAGCACAAACCCACCCACCTAATTCAAAATAGCTGAGTGGGATAGCCTGGTAAGTGCTAAGGAAGCTCAGTTTATAGTTGAAAACTCTGTAGACAGAACAGGTGGGCTCCGTGCCTGCGCTGGGAAATTCAGCCAGAACCAATGAAAGAGTGAACACCAGTCTTGCACAGCATCACCCAGGAGAGGAGGGAAGAGACATGTCCCCACTGGCTCTACGAGGCCAGTATTGCCCAGACACTAGACCCACACAAGGACAATATAAAAGATGGAAGTTGCAGTCCAATATTCCTCATGAATATGGACATTAAGAAAATGCTAGCAAATAGAATTCAGTGATATGAAAAAAATCCTGCACTATGACCAAGTGGCGTTTATCCCAGAGATGCAAGGCAGGCTAAGGGATGTGACGTTAATCAGGTAATCCATCATCTCAGCAGGCAGAAGGAGGAAAGTCACAAGATCACCTCAACCCGTGCAGAAAAGACAGATACAAAATTCAACACCCATTTATGACAAGAGCTCTCAAGATACAGGAAGAGGGGGAAATTTCCTCAATTGGATTAAAAGTGTGTACAAAGAACCTAATGGTTAGCCTCATACCTAGGGATGAAAAAATGGATCCTTTCCCCTAAGATCACAAGGTGAAGTTACTCAACATCGTGTGTAAGTTCTAGGCAGAGGAATAAGGCAAGAATGGGAACAGAAGGCGCCAGACCGGAGACAAGAATAAAGCTCTCCTCATCATCCAGTGTGAGTTCACAGCCCCAAGGAATCAACCCCAAAACAACAGCAAAAAAGAACACACTTCTAGAACTAATTGGTGATCTCAGCAAGGTCACAGTGCTAAACTGTAAATCCAGCAAAACATGTACATGTCGGATTTGTATGCTCAAGCTACACAATGCTGATGAAATCAAAGATGATTTTTCTTCTTTCTTTCTTTTTTTGGCGCTGGGATCAGAGCCAGGGCCTCACGCATGCCAGGGAAGCCACTCTGCCACTCAGCCATGTCCCAGCCCCCAGATGATCTCAATAAATGGAAGCACAAGTCACGTTTATAGATTCGAAGAATCAAGGTGGTAAAGATGTCAATTCTCCCCAAATTCTCATACAGCTTTAGCAAAATTCCTACAGAAGGTATCAGCAACTGTTCTCTAGAAGCAGGCAAGATTATTCTAAAATTTATCTGGAAAGTCAAAGGAACTAATCTAACTTAGCAAGACTGAAAAAGCAGGAAGAAGTGAGAACAATCACTCTGTCTCCTGAATGTGAAGGTTACTGAAGGGCAAGAGTAATGGGAACTGTGTGGCATTGGCAGAGCTGGGTGCATTTATCAAAGATAGACCCACAAATGTGACTGAATGGGTTTTGATAGAGGTCCAAAAGGGATTCAATGGATGAAGGATGTCCTTCCACAGAGGGTGCCAGAGTAACTGGGGACCCATAGGCCAGATACATAGATACCTAGATAGATAGATGATTGATAGATAAATGGTGGATAGGTAGATACATAGATGATAAAGAGAAAGAGAGAGATGATGGATAGGTAGAAACATAGATGATAGGTAGATGAATGATAGATGATAGATGGATGACTGCTGATAAATAGATAAACATATACAGAGAGGTGAGAGATGAGGTATCTCAAGCTATACCTCCGATATTGTTATATACATTATGTATTTATAAAACAACTCAAAATGAGTCACAGATCTAAGTGTAAAATGTAAAACCATAAAACTTTGAGAAAAACAAAGGAAATCTTCGGGACCTAGTATCTAGGTTAGACCTGACTCTACAAGTGTGTTCCATTAGGTGAAAATTGATGAATTATATTTTATGAAAATTAAAAACATATCCTAGTGAGAGACCCTGTCAAGAGGATGAAAAGACAAGGTGAAGATTATGAGAAATCATTTTCAAATAATTCTAACATCCAATAACCTGGTAAAGGATTTATATAGAATTTATAAAGAACTATCACATCTTGTCAGTAAAAACACAACAATTCAATTAGAACTTGGACAACAGTCAGGAGGGGTGGCGCATGCCTGTAATCCCAGCGGCTCAGGAGGCTGAGGCAGGAGGATCACACATTAAAAGCCAGCCTCAGCAATTTAGCGAGTCCCTGTCTCAAAATAGAAAATATCACAGACTGGGGATGTGACTCAGTGGTTAAGTATCCCTGGGTTCAATCCCTGTATGAAAGAAGGAAGGAAGGAAGGAAGGAAGGAAGGAAGGAAGGAAGGAAGGAAGGAAGGAAGGAAGGAAGGAAATAAGGAAGGAAGGAAGGAAAGAAATTGGACAAAAGACACAGAGACATTTCCCCAAGAGGATCCATGTGGAAACATGCTGAAGGACCATCAAGGAACTGTGGCGAAGGCTACTCCCTGCCTGTGAGAACTGCAGAATCCAGCTTAGAATGCAGGAAGATTGCGGAGCAGGCTGACTCAGGCCAAGGAACTGGACCTAAGTTGCTGCAAGGATGTGAAACAGCAGAACCACTCCAGAAACTAGTGGGCGGCTTCTTAACAGTCCCAGCCCAATCGGACACACAAGGATGACCAGCTCAGTGAGTGGGGCACACAGGTCACTTCCCGGGACTCTCTGGGGTCCCAGCAGCTGCCATCTTTCCCTGCTTGTCAGCAGCCTGCCGGACTTGGGCCTCGCGACGGCACCTGGACTGGTAACGGGATGTGATGGATTATTTAGCCATTCTGCTCCTTAGGCCCTTGGATTTTTTTTTTTTTAATTCAACACCCTTCAGTATTTTCAGATTTTTTAGTCTGTTCCTTTTAGTTATACATGACAGTAGAGTGTATTTTGACACATCATACACACATGGAGTATAACTTCCCATTCTTGTGGTTGTACAGGAGGTGGAGTGTCACTGGTCGTGTGTTCATATGTGAACCCAGGAATGTGATGTCCAGTTCACTCTACTGTCTTCCCATTCCCATCCTCCTCCCATCCCTTCATTCCCCTTTGTCTAATCCAAAGTACTTCTATTCTCCCCCCCAACACACACACACCCCTTATTGTGTATTAGCATCTACATATCAGAGAGAACATTTGGCCTTTGGCTTTTTGGGACTGGCTCATTTCACTTAGCATGATAGTCCCCAGCTCCATCCTTTTACTGGCGAATGCGATGATTCCATTCTTCTTGATGGCTGAGTAATATTCTGTTGTATGTATGTATCACATTTTCTTTATTCATCTGTTGAACCTTGAGTATTTTGTCTTCATTTTTCTTCAAAATATCTCACTTTTCTTCTTCTTGCAGGGCTGGGGATTGACCCAGAGGCCTTGTGCATGCTAGGTAAGCCCTCTACCTGACTAAACGATATCCTAACCTGATAACTCACTTTCCCTCAACATGATCCAAAACAACAGGCATTCAGTCTTCCATGGAATTTTCCTTTCCCTGGGGCCAGAGCAGTGGCCCAATGCTTTCCAATACCAGTGGGGCAGGTTAAGCAGTGTGTATTGGGGCCATCGCAGGCCAGGAGCCTACAGGGGAGTCCTGGGCAGTCTGGGAGAGGCAGGGCTCTATAGCAGCAGCAGCCAGCCACAGCGGGAGCTCCAGGGAGCTCTGCAGGTCCTGGGCTGGGGCTGGGCTCCCTGGCCTTCTGCCCAGCGCCGCGAGGCAACCAAAATGAGAGCCCAGGAGAGCCGAGAGCCACAGGGTTGTTTTTCTAAGACCTCAAGGGGATTATGTCATCCAGCCAGTCCTGTCTGCCCAAGGGAGGAACCTCGGGTCTCCTCCCTGGGGACCCTCCATAGATCTCCCTAGAAGAAGAGCAGGGAGAAGAGGGAGGAGGAGGGACAGGCTGGAGGAGCTGGGACAGTGGTCCCCGGCAGTGATGGGTGACTGCACGGGAAACCCGAGGAGCAAGCGCGTCTCGCTTGAGGGTCTTAGGGCTGCTGAGCTGTGTGGATGTGCATGTGCTCAGAGGACAAGGGAAAGATTTAGGAGAGAAAACCCCACGAAGCCACAAGACCCAGATGAGAACTGCCGATCTGGTAATGACCGGGTGTGCTCTGGGGTTGGTGTTTATCCCAGACAAAGCTGGTGCTTTCCTGAGATCTGGCGACAATTTGGGGCACACGTATTTAGGGGGAAGGGCAAGTCCTGGGAAGAGGTTTGAGGTCAGGAGACCTGGGGTTGAAACTGGGCCATGTGGTCCACAGTCCTGCAGCCTCAGGCAGCCCTCCGGCCCCTCGGCCTATGGGGCCTGCCTGTGAGCAGTGACCAGGCCAGGCCAGGCCAGCTGCACTGGCCCTTCCAACCTGGGAAGCCTGGAATCTCCTGGTTAGTGCACACCTGATCACCCCCGTTGCTGTTGAGATAGACCCAGACCTGAGTAAGATTTAGTTTTGTTCCTAAACATTAACTGCAGAAGAGAAGTTGCGTTAGAGTTAAGTCCACACCAGGCTTCTCATGTTACAAGGCATTTATTTGCTCAATGATTTGAACAATTTATTTTAGACCACAAAGTCCTATCTGGGCAAGAACCATTGGCTCCAAGATCCTTGAACAATGCTAGCTTTAGATGATGTTGATAGGGTCACAGAGAGGAGGCCAAGAAATAGGACACCCAGCCTGGCAACCCCAAGGGTGGAATATGGTTCTCTGGTGCTTTTTTTTTTTGATACTGGGGATTGAACTTGGGGGTGCCCAGTCTTTTTATTTTTTTTTTAATTTTGATGCAGGCTCTCACTAAGTTGCTGAGACTGGCCTCAAACATGCCATCCTCCTATTTTGGCCTCCTGAGTCCCTGGGATTATAGACATGAGCCACCACATTGGGTGTACTCTGGTTTTTTGAGGATCCTTTGCAAAGCCTGGCAGTAAGAGGTTGTCACAATGAGGATAAAACGTGAACACCCAAGGAATGAAGGCAAACCTGATCATCCTACTGCTCCACAAGGGGCTGGGGCAGCTTGTTCTTCCTGGGGTACTTTTCTAAAAACAGGGTCATGTGTCCTAAAGGATTCAGCTGATTGGGGTGTGGTGGTGCACACCTGTAATCCCAGTGACTTGGGAGACTGAGGCAGGAGGATTGCAAGTTTGAGGCCAACCTCAGAAACTTAGCAAGACCCTATCTCAAAAATACAAAAAAAAAAAAAAAAAAAAAAAAATTAAAAGGGCTGGGGATGTGGCTCAGTGATTAAGTGCCCCTGGGTTCAATACCTGGTACAAAAAAAAATTAATTAATTAAATAAATTAAAAAATAAAGGAAAGGATTCAACGGAAGCACAGGTGAGGTATTTGTGGGCAAACTGTAACAAAATCAAAAGGATCCAGTGAAGATGAAGATGCTGATGCTGCAAAGAACGTGTGGATGGAAAATAGTGGCATTTGAAGGTAGCTTTGAGACACAGTTTTCTTAAAATCAGCACATGCTATATTCTCTAATTGAGAAATAGGAATCACCCAAGATGTCGAATCAGACCCGACTGGCACAACCCACTGAGTCCACTGGACTGAACCACTGCCTTGGAAGGAGGTCCCTCCACACCCGCTGGGCAGAGCCCTGCTGGGGTCCAGACCAGGATGCACCAGACTGGGCTGCAGAGCAATGGTCCTGCCATCTCGCCCAGGGCCCTGGGGCAGACTACACACAGGTTGCGACAGATTCAGGACCACCTGAACTTGAGGTGGCTGTCAGACATCAAGTAGGTGCATGTGCGGGTGGTGGAGGCAGAAGGAGGGCAGAGTGTCTGTCCCCACAGCACCTGGCCACAGGGCTACAGCCTGGCAATGCTTTCCTTTCCTCTTCTTCTGCCTCCTCACTTGGCCACTGCTTCTGTAAGGAGCATGGCATCCTCATGCGCCGAGGTGTGCTGTGGGCAGGGAGGGCCCTTCCCTTCCCAGGAGCAGCTGCCTCTCAGGTTCTGACCTGCAGCTCCTACAATGTTGCCGTCGCCTTTCCCCCTGGGTCTGACCAACCCTTCCTTTTCTGGGTGGCTGATATGCTCGTTGGAAGGGAGGAAGGAGTGATGGATAAAGAAGAGGGCGATTGTTCCCTATTTTGAAAATAAAGAACTTTAGTCAAAGTCACTTCCCCAGAAGAGGCCACCTCTATAGGCACGTTTTCTGGTTCAAGGAAGAGTCACAAGGGTCACCTCCAGTCACATCTCATTGTTCTCTTGGATTCTGCTTCCCAGAGATAAGGGCTGGCTCATCTGGAAGGAGCCTGAGGGACAGTGAGGTCCCACTGTGACCCACATCAAGGACACTTCTGATTCTTCTGTCATTTAGGAATGACCCCAGAGCAATTGAGCAAGTTGTCAATGGGTCCTGGCCAGGAGTGGGCACTCAGTGGACAGTGGCATGGGTAGATCACTGATGTGCAGAACCTAACTCAGGAGCCCAAGGAGGTAACCCTACTGGGCCCACAGGGTGTGAGGATTTCTCCTGCCATGGCTCCTGGCAACACCAGAGCTCCCTGTCCTTAGCACTGAGTGTCCAACTGGAGCTCAGAGGCCACCTCACATCTTGGACTCTTGGTCCATCCAGGTGCAAGGCAACTCCAGCTGCAGAAACAAGGGAGCATCTTGAACCACAAGGAACTTTCTGGAAGATCTCCTGGGTATTTCCTTCTAAAAAGAAACGCTCCTCTCTCCGAGCAGGGCTGTTTGAGAGCACCTAAGACTGGCCCAGGTGGGTCTTCTGTGCTCCTGTCCAGGCCAGGCCTGGAGTCTGCACCAGCCCTGAAGGCACAACCCTGCCCGCTGACAACATTGCTCACGGGAAGCTCATCCTTGCTGAGGCCAAAACTGAAACAACATCAGAACATCACGAAACCCCCCTTCTGAGCCACAGCTCTGGCGTGAGCGTGATTTTTGAGAATATACTTCCCCATTGCATGAACGGTTACCTTGTCTTCATGGTCCAACTATTTATGTGCTCTGAGAACTCTCCAGAAACTCCTTTTCCAAGAAATGAGCTAGCTCTTTGGGGGCTGTGTTAATGAATCTCCTGTTTTGTCTGGAGGGAACCAAACTTTGGAGGGTCTCAGAACAGTCGGCTTTTTTGACAGTCTTGTGGGCTGGTGTCTGGGGCCCCTCGTTCACTAACACTGGGGCCAAGTGACTGACTGCAGAAACTTTGAGTCGCCAGCCCAGGCCCTTTTGTCCCCTGTCCCAGCACCTCGCTGTGTTCTGAGAACGGACATTCACTGGCCACTGAGATCTGGAGGTCAGGGTGAAGGGAAGGGATGGGTCCCCTCTCCCTGGGTGGCCTGAAGGTGGAAAGTTTCTTTTAGGCCTGACCTTACAGGTACAACTCAGGACCTCTGGGGTACAAAGCAAGCCCCTTCCCCACTTCTGAAGTTTAAAATGCATGAAGCAAAAAGGATGCATTAAAAGCAGTAGCCAATTCCACAATCTCATTTGGTGATTTTAACACTTCTCTTTAGTTATTGATAGAAAGACTGGCCTAAAATCAGTAGGGGTGTCGGATCTGTACAGTGTTGCAGGCACCTTGACCCAGTTGCTTTTCCTGGAACTCTGCCCTCAGCAGCTGCAGAATATGCACTCTCTTCAGGTGCAGACACAGCTCTTTCTTCTGTTGGTACCAGGAATTGAACTCAGGGTGTTTAACCATTACGCCGCATCCCCAGCCCTTTTTACTTTTTATTTAGAGATGGTTTTGCTAAATTGCGTAGGGCCTTGCTAAGTTGCTGAGGCTGGCTTTGAACTTGCAATCCTCCAGCGTCAGCCTCCTCAGCCACTAGATTACAGGTGTGCACCACAGTGCCAGGCCATATGGCTCTCTTGCCAAGCCGAGACACTGTGTAAGTAGAGTCAGGCACAGTAAGTCAAGGCCTTCCCATCTGCACTTGGATGGGCAAGCCAAATGTCAGTCTCTTTGAAGTCGAGAGTAGAACGGGGTTACCAAGGCTGGGAGGGGGTGGATGGGGACAAGACGCTAACCAGTACCGGTCTCCAGCACAAGAGGGACTAGGGTTGACAATAAATAATTGTCATTCCCCAAAGGTCTAAAAGCAACATACTGCAGCGACACAGCCACATCAATGCTTATAGCAGCTCAAGCACTAAAATTATATTAGCCCAGAAGCCCGTCATAGTTGAATGGATTAAGGAAGCATGTTATATGTGTACAGTGGAGGTCTCCTCAGCCTTTAAAAAGAATGAAATTACGGCATTTGCCAGTCAATGGAAATGGAGAATCTCATGCTAAGTGAAATCAGCCAAACTCAGAAACTCAGGTTGAATGTTTTCTCTCATAGGTAGAAGTTATAGTAAAATGAAGGGGGAGGGAAGGACAAGATAACATAAAGAACCAATCAAATGCAAATTAATAGACTAGGGAAAGAAGTCTAGCAGGGTAGAGGAAGGAGGGGGGAGGGGTAGGGAGAGAGGGGTCCTGAACTGAGGTCCATTTCCATGCATGCGCGAGCTGTCAGGATGAACCCAGCGACTGTGCATGACCCAAACTGATTTTAAACATGAGCTATAGTCAAAGCAGGGTTTAGAGGGAGATTCAGTTTCACATACTGACATCAGAAAAGAGCAAAGGTCTGAAACCAAGGACCTAAGTTTCAAACTTAAAAATCTGAAATAAATGAGGAATGAAAGAGAAAGAGAGAGAGGAAGAGAAAGGACAGCAGGTAGGAAGGAAAGATGGAAGGAAAATTGAATTAAAGTAGGTAGAAGAGAAAGAAATAATATGTATACAAACAGAAATAAATAACATAAAAACAAAGAGTAGAGAAAATTAGTAAAGTCAAAAACTGGTTCTCTGAAAAAGATCAAGTCCAGCTACATTAATCAGGAAAAGGAAGAAAAAAGCCAAGTATGGGGGTACACACCTGTGATCCCAACTTCTTGGGAGGCTGAGACAGGAGGATCACAGTTTAAGGCCAGCCTCAGTAACCTAGGGAGATCCTGCTTCCAAATAAAAAATTCAAAGGGCGGGGGAAGTGGCTCAGTGATAGAGTGCAAGTAAGTACACTCCCCAATACCAAATATGATAATAATAATAATAATAATAATAATAATAATAATAGGAGATTACATAACTTGATGGTTTTGGAATGAAAGAAAGGTTATCACTGAACAATGAATAAATATTAAAATAATAATTTTATAAAAGACATTATGCCAATGAATTCAGCAACTTAGATTAAATATACAAGTTCTTTGAAAAATACAACATATTATATAACTTACAGATGATATAAGGGAAATCTGTATAGCTGCATCTGTTAAGGAAATAAAATTTATCATTAAAAAAATTTCCACAAAGAAAACTTAGGTGAAGACAGCCTCATAAATTCTATAAAACATTTAAGGGAGAAATAACACCACTATTTGACAAATTCTCATAAAAAACAGAGGAAGCAAAACTACTTCCCAATTCATTTTAGGAAGCCAATGTAATTTTAATACAAAGATACCAGAAAATAGAATAAAAATAGCACAGGTGTGAAAGTTTTTAATGACATAACAAATTAATCTAGTAACATATAAAAGGATGATATGCACATGCTTAAGTAAAATTCATACCAGAAATGCAAGTTAAGTTAACATTAGAAAATCAAGAAAGAAATTCACCACATTAACAGAATAATGGAAAAAATAATACAATTGTTTCAATAAATACAGAGAAAGCATTCAACACTCATTTGTAATAAAAACGCAGGCCCAGGTATAATGGTGCACTCCTGTAATCCCGGCACTTGGGAGGCTGAGGCAGGAGGATCTCAAGTTCAAAACCAACCTCAGCAAAAGCAAGGTTCTAAGCAACTCAGTGAGACCCTGTCTCTAAATAAAATACAAAATAGGGCTGGGGATGTGGATTGGTGGTCAAGTGCCCCTAAGTTCAATCCCCATACCCACCCCTGCAAAAAAAAAGAAAAAAAGAAAAACTCAGAAAGCTAGGAATAAAAGAGAACTTCTCAATCTGTTTAAAGGCACTTACAAAAAACCTACTCTGACATCGTGTTGATTAGTGAAATATGAGACGCTTTCCCAGTGTCAGGAATCAGACGAGGCTGTCCACTCCCCCAAGTCCCTTCAGCATTGAACCAGAATTTCAACCATTGCAATGATACCAGTAAGAGAAATAAAGGCACAGAAATTAAAAAGAAGAATCATGACTGATTCTACGCATATTATGACTGTGTATGCAGAAAATCCTAAGAAATCTACAAAACAAGAATTAGAACAAATAAATCAATTGAACATCCCAGGATACAAGGGATCATGAGTTCAAAATCAGCCTCTGCAACTTGGCGAGGCCCCAGGCAACTCACTGAAACCCTGTCTCTAAATAAAACATAAAAGTGGTTAAGCACCTCTGGGTTCAATCATAGTATCTTCAAAGAGCCCAAAATACTCAGGAAAAAATACAGTGAAAGACAAGAGTGAGGCCAGGGATATGCTCAGTGGGGGTGCTGGCCTGGCAGGCATGAGGCCTACCAGAAAGAAAAAAGAAGAAGAAGAAGAAAAACTATGGAAGACTCTAAAACTTAATTGAAAGAAATTAAAGACCTAAATAAATGGCTAAGATGTCAGGATGTCAGTTCTTCCCCAACTGATCTGCAGGTGCTGCAAAACCAATCATAATGCTAAAAAAGCATCTTTTGTAGACTTTACAGACTGATTCTAAAATTTATATGGACAAAGAATCTAGAGCATCTAAAATAATCTTGAAATGGGAGAACAAATTTGGAGTGTTCAAGCTACCTGACGTCAAAGACAATGTGGTACTGTCACAAAGATTGACAAATAAGTCAGCAGATCTAAATAAAGAGCCAGAAATAGCTCCCCACTGCATGGGCAGTTGGTTTTTGGCAAAGGCACCAAAGCAGTCTATGGGGAAATAAGTCTTTAAAAAAATGGTGCTGAATTAACTGGAGGTTCCCATGGAAACAAACTAACAAACCATCAACTTCTTTCTCCATTATATGCAAAAATTAATTTGAAATGAATCATAGATCTAAATATACAGTCATAAATCTTTTAGAAAAAAGCATGGAAGAAATTCTTCCTATCCCAGGGGCATGCAAATGTTTGATAGACAAGTCAGGGGTGGCAATGAACAATAAGAAATTCAATAAATTTGTTTCAAGTGAAATTCAATAAATTTGTTTCAAGTGATAAATGATATCATTCAGAAAATAAACAAGCAAGTCATATATTGGTAGAAAATATTTGCAAAACATCTGAAAGGGAGTAACTTTCAGGATGTATGAAGCACTCTTACAACTCAGTAGTGAAAAGATGAGCAATCAATTTAAAAAATAGACAAAGGAGTTTGAATGGTCACTTCACAAAAGAATATGCAAGTGACCATTTAAGGGACATACAGAAATGCTCATCACTACTCCTCAGGGAAATAAATGAAAGTTAAAACCACAAGGACGATGTGTCAAAATGCATTCTACTGTCATGTATAACCAATTAGAACAAATAAAAAAATACTCAAAAACAAAGCAGAAAAAAAAAAACCAAAAAAACAAGGAAATACCTTGACATCACAACCTAAAGTTACAAAGACTGACATCACCAAATCCTAGTGAAGATCTTACAGTTTTTTATAAACCTCCACAAACCCTGCCCTGTGATCCAGCAGTTGCCCTCCTAGGGATTTCCCCAAGAGAAATAGAAACATGGCCACGAAAATGCTCCTACAGATGTGGCCACAGCAGCTCCATTCACTGAATCGAGAAGGCAGAAGCACTTGGGTGTTCCTCAGTGGGAGAATGTGACCACAGTCCGGCAGCTTCATCAGATGGAATCTCCACAAGGACTGTGTTCATCAGCTTTCCGCTACTATAACGAATACCTGAGATAATCGACTTATGAAGAGAAAAGGTTCTTTTGACCTTGCAGTTTTGGAAGTTCTATCCATGTTTGGGTGGACCCGTGCATTTAGGTCTCTGGGGTGAGTCCCGGATGGCCTTGGTGGGGAGTGAAACTCCTGTCCTCATGGCCTGAAGCACAAGAGGGAAAAAGGAAGGAACAGGGGCCTAGAGTCCCCTTCTAGGACACGCCCCTGGGGACATAAAGACATACCGCTAGGCTCCACCTCTCAAAATCTGCACTGCCTCCCACCTGGCCCTAGCACAAGTCACTCTCCAGCAGGTCGTGCTGCTGTACTCACCTTGAGCAGAGGAACATCAGAAGCCCCACTGCTCCTGGGGAGAGACTGGGAAGAGGCAGGTTCCCGAGGTGAGGGCAGGTCCCGTCTTGGGTGGCGCATCTTGGGTGGCGCACAGTTGCGTCCTTGGTCGGAAGTCCTCAGCTGTCCTTAACAAGCATGTGTTCCAGTGAATGTGAATTCTATATTAAAACAACCCCATAAACAACAGGTATTCAGAGCTCTACAAAAGCACCACAGAGAGGACGGAGTCCGACACAGGAGGCCGAGGTACAGAAGAGGAACGAGGGACGTGGTGGAAAAGCAGCCGCTGTAGATTCTCCAAGGTGGACAGAGCCTCTGGTTAAAGAAGTGAAGCCAGAGGCGCTGCCCGGCGTCCCTAGGGGAGTGCATGCGGAGGGGGAGCTGCGATGTCTCCACGCCCGCCTCCTGGCTCCTTCTCCTCTGCCTTTATTGCTTTCTAGAAATAATTTACTTGAAGTGAAAAATTCCCGGATGCGTAGACTGTACCTGCAAGTTGCGCCAGTTGCCTGCCTGAGAGTAGTAAGGCATTTTAGGGCATTGGGGTTCTTCTATTTATTGATATCTGTCCATCCATGGATAAGGCACAATGAAGCCCTCGGATACACCTGGCTCTGATGGCACATTGCCCGCAGGAAACTGAAACCAGGCAAGATTTTTTTTTTTTTTTTTTTTTGGTACCAGTGATTGAACCCAGGGGGTTTAACCAATGAGGCACATTTTAAAATTTTTTATTTTGGGACAGGGTTTCCCTAAGTTGCTTAGGGTCTTGCTAAGTTGCTGAGGCTGGCCTCGAACTTTCAATCCTACTGCCTCAGCCTCCTGAGCCACTGTGATTACAGGTACGCACCACCTTGCCAGGTCACAGAGGAGTTTTAAGTTCTGGGCGTCATGAGGGTGTGTGTACACCACAGAGAAAACCCAAGCAGCCTCCTCCACACTCACCCTCTCCCCTTCTTCTTCCTTTCCCACCTGTCCCCTCAGTGCCAACTAAACTCCCCAGCATGCAGGCGGGGCTGTGTGTGGCACCTTAGGCCGCTTAGCACCAAGGCCCCCCTGCTCCCTGGGGGAGGAAGCAGACATCCCCAGGAGGCCTGGCAGGGCACAGGAGCCATGGGCGAGGGGCCCTAGCCCATGCCCTTCATGTGACCTCACCTGCCTTCTCTCACCACCTCCCTTGATAGCAGCAGAACCAAGCTCAAGTAAAGCACCAGGGAGCGGAGATGATTTTGACACCCTGAGATTAAGCTTCCCATGCAGGAAAATGAGAACTTGAAGCAGACCTCAGGCGTGCTCACCACGCGGAGGAGGTCCACCCAGCATCCTTGGGCTCACATTCCCACGCCCCGCCTCCCGCTGTGGAAATTTCACTTTTTTTTTTTTCTAAAAGCACACAAATAAAAACAGAAAACCAGAACAGAACAGAATAAAACCAACAAAAGAAAAAACCAAAAAATCCCTCTGGTTTCTTTTTGACTCTTCCCATACCCCATAGAAAGTGCCAGCTGTTTGCAGTGGAAAGAAAGCTGGGAGTCCAGAGAGCTGGCCCAGTGTCCCTGTGTGGCCCAGAGCAGAATTGGGCCCTTCTGGGGTCCCAGGCGCCACCTTCCACAAAGCTGCCTTTACTGTGCGTCTCACAGGGAGAATGGATGGGAACGGCAACCGAGCTCAAGAGATGCATGGAGCCGGGTACGGTGGTGCATGCCTGTAATCCCAGCTCTTGGGAGGCTGAGGCAGGAGGATCGAGAGTTCAAAGCCAGCCTCAGCAACTTAGTGAGGCCCTAAGCAACTCAGTGAGACCCTGTCTCTAAATAAGATACAAAACAGGGCTGGGAATGTGACTTACTGGTGGAGTACCCCTGGGTTCAATTCTCAGTACCAAAAAGAAGAAGAAAAAAAAAAGAGACACATGGATGGAGACGCCATTTTACAGATGAGGACATCGAGGTTTTGAAGGTTAAGTGTCCTGCCAGAGTCAGTCTCCAAACCCACACACCATGACACAGGCACAAATTGGGGCTAAAATTAGCAATCATTTCTCACATGGTCTTCATTGTTTCTGGTCAGACCAGTTGTTTTCCTGCTGTACTAATCCTGCTGGAACCACAGTGTGTGGAAGGTGTGCATGGAGCATGCGTCAGCATCTGCCACCGTACATGTCCTCTCTCCTGGTGGCAGGGTGGTCTAGCAAAAAAAGGACTGAAGAAAGAACGTGTCTCCCTCTGGGCCAAGTACCAGTCTCTGGATTCTGGTTTGCTGATCCAGGATTCTTTTGGGTTTGTAACTTTGTGTCGGGGCTGGGGTTGGGGGTGGTAGAGGGGATTGAACCCAAGGGTGCTTTACCACTGAGCTGCATCTCCACCCCTTTTTAAAATTTTGAGACAGGCTCTCCGTAAATTGCTGAGGCTGGTCTCAAACCTCAGTCCTCCTACCTCAGCCTCCTGAGGCTCTGGGATCTCAGGTGTGCAGCATTGCTTCCAGCCCAGGTATGTAACTTTTTGGGTTTTGTTTTTGGTACCAGGGATTGAACCTAGGAGTGCCTTACCACTGAGTCACATTCCCAGCCTGTTTCATTTATCTTTTTAAGGCAGGGCCTCACTAAGTTTGTTAGGGCCTCACTAAGTTGCTGAGGCTGGCCTCAAACTTGTAATACTACTGCCTCAGCCTCCTGAGCTACTGAAATTACAGGCATGCACCACCATGCCCAGCCTGAGCTTGATTTTCTTAAAGTCAGGTGGAATATCCTGCCTCTCTGGGTCTTTGGTTGTGTTTGCCAATGGAGTGCTTTGAATGAAAGTGCAGAGCAGCAAGGCAAGTGCCCTCCCTGGGTAGCAGAGGACACCAGGCTGAGCCCTGGGCCTCTTTCTGGTCTGTCCAGGAGGAAGGAGCAGAGACCCAGGCAGGGCTGAGAGCCAGGGTCTGGGGTTGGGGGGTGGTCAGTATGGAGGATACAGTGGTGACACCATGGACCCAGGACCCAGAAGGCATCAGATTGAGCTGTTCCTCATTCAGCAGGGTGTTCCTAATGAGGACTCAGAATGTGGCTTGAGCCCTTGAATGAATTACATGTGTCGCCTGCAGGCCCTGCTAGGGTGGACACTCAGCACAGCTTGCCCAGTTCTGCCCTGGCTATGAAACCCAAGTCCTGCGTTCTGGGAGACCTCTCTGTCTCCCAGGTTGTCACCTCACCTGGGACTCACGGTTGAACCTCCAGCACACATATCTCACAGCAGATGACCAGGAGCCTGGCCCTGACCTTGCAACTGTGAACATCACCTGAGGTCAGTGCCTCCTTAGGTCCCTGCTGGGATTCAGCCACTGGACTCAAGACCCTAGTGGACCCCACCCTGCTCTGTTGGCCTGTCGGCCCTGCCACAGCTTGGGTGTGTCCTTTTGGGTTAGTGGTGGACAAACAGGTATAGAGGGGTCTTCTTGGCTCAGTGGCCCGTGTGCAGAAGTATCCTGAACCTCATGGTTCCCAGAAAATATAATAATAATAGTAATAGTAATATGGTATGTTTGATTTTTTTGAACATATGGAATAAAGGTTTAAAAAATTGAACTGCACAGGAGCCTTGAGCATCAGCTAGCTTGGCACTTAACTTCCTAGCATGATCACACTGAAGAGAAGCTGTATTTGGAAACACTATTGCCCAGATTTTATTCCCAGGAAAACTGCTGGATGATGACTGGAAGGAGACACTTAGGAACTGGTCATTTTTGCAGCGCTCTGGAGTGACTCTCTTAGAAGGAAGGACGGACCTCAGGCCACCCGAGGATTCTGCACTAACCTGTGGTCTTTTCTGCTGAGTCAGGGATCTGTCTTTTGCTACAGAAAGTGCTAGGACTGAAGGATCCTAAGGCAAGAGTGATTTATTCAGCCATGTGCTAATTTTGTGTGTGTGTGATGAATAAGATTCTCACATCCCCCCAATTATCACAAAGCCTCCCCTGACCTATGGCTTCTAGATGCCAGGATCCACCTACACTAAGCCACCTCCTCTACTACGCATGGATGAAGGGTTCTGCATCAGAATGGATGGAAGCTCCCAAAGAAGCCCATGAGGCTGCTTGTCAGTGATGTGAATGACACACGATGGAAGACAGGCTGATCAGGCTGGAGGTGACCAGCTCCTAAGTACCCATCTACTCACCCAAGTACCGAAAAGCTGCATTGAGTGTAAACAGACCACAGAAAGTCCAAAAAGGACCAGCAACAATAACAGAGAAGCAATTTTAGGTCATGGAGAGAAAAGAATGCTTCCAGAGAATTGCCCTAAGGAGGGCAAGGAGGCCGAAGTGGCTGAAGGACTGGGGTCTGCAGCCAGGGGAGCAGGGACCCACCGTGGCCTTGGCTGTCACAGGAATAGGAGCTCTCATGCCCCGGGGGTGGGGGGATGCCTACCGAGCTGTCGGCGGAAAAGCACCGTGCGTCCCGTCCATCACCGATGCTTGTGAAGCACAGGAAGGATAGTGTGGCAGTGGGAGATTGCCTGTGGTTTCTGAATGTTCTCCCAGATCCTGTGCTTAGACTCATCAGGAACAGGTGAGCAGTTCACAGGTGCCCCCACTTCAGTTTTACTCCATCCATGCCAGTTAAAAGAAAGAAAAAAAAAGAACTAGATACAAAAGAGTGGTTTTGTGGGTAGCTAGGTTTTAGCTTGACTGACGTAACGAAGAATTCATGGCAATAGGAGTGTCCCACATGGGGTTGGCTCGGAGCTCTGGGCTTCCTGTTGCATAAGCTCAGTTAGCAGTCTGCACGAGGGATCCCTGGGGAGGGGGCTGGCTTGATCATGGTGGACTCTCTCTACTGACTCTGTGAGGCCAGACACGGACACAAGCAAAGCCCTTGAAGGAGCCAGAAAACTCACCAATCACCAGCCTTTTTACCAAGTCAGTGCTGCCATATCGGGCTGTGTGTACAGTGACAACCTGTGACATAAATCATAAGTAAGAAGCTCAAATAATGGAATCGTTAACACTCAAAAGCACAAAGCAGGCATGACGCTCCTTTTCCTTTCCTTCCACTTCCGTTTCCTTCTTGAGTCAACGTCTGGTTATGTTGCCCAGGCTGCTCCCAAACTTGTGGCTCTAGTGATCCTCCCACCTCCGTCTGCTGAGCTGCTGGGGCCTCAGGCCTTCACCTCCACTAAACGATGCCATCATTGCCTCCTCAGTGCTCCCAGGGCGAACTCTGGCCACCGGGGTCTGGCCACAGGGTGTCTGCACCTGCCTCAGCCGCCCTGACTGTACCATGACTGGCACGCACGGTTCCTGAATTGTCTTCTGGGAAGTCAGTCTCCTCCCGGTGATGACTGCTCTGCCAGCCCTCCCCGTCTTCATTCTGATGGACAGAGCTTCTAGATCCTCAGCTACGCAGCTGAACTGCTTGTAAAGTCCTGAGCAACATGCCGCTGCTGCTGCTGCCGCCCCCTGCCTTCTGCACCCCTCCACCCTCCTCCAAATCCACCCTCCATTATCATCAGTCCCCTGCCCACAAACTTTATTAACTCAGCTTATTGATGCCTCTCAGCTGCTGGATCTACAGTGTCTTCGAGTGATCAGAGGTGGCCCCTCGGCTGTTTTCATCAGTGACCACAGGCACTGCAGGGTATTCCCTCAGGGTTTCAGACGAATGCCCCCGGGGAGAAGACGCCTCTAAATGCACTTTATAATTGCATCTAAGAAAAATTCTTACAGCTAACTTTGTGCAGTAGTTCTCCAAATCCTGATTTAAAATACTACTGCTAACCAGGCGCGGTGGTGCAGGCCTGTAATCCCAGTGGCTCAGGAGGCTGAGGCAGGAGGATCTCAAGTTCAAAGCCAACCTCAGCAGGTTATCGAGGCCATAAGCAGCTCAATGAGACCCAGAGTGTAAATGAAAAATAAAAAGGGCTGGGGATGGGGCTCAGTGGTCAGTGCCCCTGAGTTCAATCCCTGATACCCAAAATAAATTAATGAATGAATAAAATACCGCTGCTAATGAAGGAGTCATTTTCTTTAAAAAGAGCAGGTAGCAACAGTGAGACTCACAATTTAAAATACACAACAGTGAAAACCACCCAGTTACAGAGGGAGCTCCAAAACACAAGCAAAGAGCAGCAGGGGAGTTAAAATGACAGAAAAGGAAACCTCACCCCGCTCCACTCCGCTGGTCTCCTTCTATTTTCCTGAGATCCTTTCCCCCTCCCCCATACACTTTTTTCCTTTTTTCTTTCTAGCTTCTACATATGAGAACAAACATATAACCCTTGACTTTCTGAGTTTGGCTTGTTTCACTTAACATAATGTTCTCAAATTCCACCCATTTTCCTGAAAATGACATAATTTTGATCTTCACGGTTGAATAAAAGTCCTGACATTTAAATAAGCTTAACAAATGAAAACTCTGCTACGCTTGGTGGCACACACCTATAGTCCTGGCACCTCTGGAGGCTGAGGCAGGAAGATCACAAATTGGAGGCCAGCCTCAGCAACTTGGCAAGACCCTCCCTCAAAATAAAAAAATAAAATGAGCTGGGGATGTAGTTCAGTGGTAGAGCCACCCTGCGCCTGTGGGTTTAGTCCCCAGCACTGTGGGAGGAAAAAAAAGTGTGACTCCATCCATGGCACTGGTGATAAGCTAAGCTACTGTAAAGACCACAGGCACTAGGTCGCAATGTGGACAGAGAACACTCATATGGAATTAGTGGCCTCTTTGATACAACAAAGCTGGCGCAGTATAAACCCAAACCGTTCTATCGACGTTGCTGGATGTGATTCAGATTATGAAGTCAGAGCACTGCTAAGGAAAACAGCCACCAGATTGTCTTCTTCACCGGGCAGGGCAGTATTGATTTTCCACTCTCAGACTGACAAAGGTATATGCAGCTTATTGTTGGTTTTGGCTACACCAAATAATTCTCCAGGAAAATTAATGCTAAGGGAGTTATAAATAGGCTTCAGCACCAAGGTCAAGGAGAAAAACTACAGCCTAGCTCCCTGGGCAGTTTTCAGTGATTATATACAGTAGGCACTTGTGTTTGTTGCTTGGTGAAAAGGATCCTGCATTTAAGGATTTGGAGACTAAGGCGTGGTGCTAGGCACACAGTAGGCATTCAATAAATCCTCGTGTTGAACTATAAGCCTGAATGCTAGGGCCTGGCAGCTCCTCTTCCCCTGCACTGGCTTTCCTAAACTGCTTATGTTCCCTAGTTGACACTTTAGATCTGAAATCATCATGCCTTTGGGGTTCACGGAGTATGTCTGCAGCTAGAGCTTAAGAAATCCGACCCTCTCCAGGACCACATATGGTGCCCCCTAACCTGAGTCCAAGGTGATCCACTCCCAACCCAAGAGTAAGGCTC
The DNA here is from genome assembly GCA_020662805.1 of Glaucomys volans. NCBI lineage: Eukaryota > Metazoa > Chordata > Mammalia > Rodentia > Sciuridae > Glaucomys > Glaucomys volans. The sequence continues at coordinate 193,259 of JAJEJO010005203.1, forward strand.
AGGCATCATCGTGGCATCTCCCCAGGGTAGAGCAGGGGCTGGCTTCCCTCGGCTCTGGCTTACCCACACCTCTAGAATGCCCTCCTTCCTCTGCAGCATAGGCTGCTTTCCTCCTCCCTGCACAGGTCCCTGGGGGTTGTTGAAGGATGGATGTCACTCAGCACTTGGCTTGCTCCCTCACTGACCATACTCACAGCCTCCTGTGCATCTCTGTGTCTTAACCGCTGACTCCAAGAGTCACTGTGACCAGAGTCAGGACAGTCTATCCCAGAGGTCAGCAGTCCCACCTCCTGGGTTCTGCTTCAGGCATTAGTCACACGCCTGGCTCAACAAGAACTCAGGCTCTTCAAGATCAACTTAGAGTTCACTTCTCACACACTGCTAGGGAGAAGCAGAGGCTATAGAGGACGTTGTGTGGAGACCAAGAAAGAGTTAACTTCACGTACTCCAAAGCCAAAAAAGAGAAATCCCTTATTGCACAATTTTCTTCTTTCCTGAAGTTCTTTCTCTGTTGAAGCCCCACCCCTGGCCTTCCCTCTGGAGTCCCTACCCTCACCCAGGAATTTGCTCCCTGCCCTCTCATAGAGAGTAGCTTCTCTGTCCCTCTAAAACCCAGAACACTTCATGGCTTTTACCCATACTGAGTTCAGTCAACTTATTCAAAATGTTGGCCCAGTGAAATAGAGTCTACCCTCTGGGAGCCTCATAAACTCTTCCTTGAAACTTTACCTTCAGTGTCACCATTGACACCTTCACCACCATCTTCTCCATCATTGTCAGGACCACCACCACCACCATCACTACCACCATCACCACCATTCCTACCACCAACACCATCACCACCACCATCACCACCACTACCACTAGCTATTACTCCCACCTCCATCATCATTCACCACTACCATCCCCACCACCACCAATACCATCACCACCATTACTACCACCAACACCAACGCCATCACCGTCACCAATATCACCACCACTACTACCACCATCACCACTACCACTACCATGATCACTATCATCAACATCACCACCATTACTACCACCAACACCATCACCATCACTACCACTACCACTACCACCATCACTATCACCACCACGACCATCACCAACACCACCATCACTATCATCATTATTGCCTCTATTACTATCACCACTGTCACTACCTTTACCATTATCACCACCACCACCACTACAATCACCATCACCACCACCAACACTAACACCATGACCATCACTATTACCACCAGAACCACCACCATCACCATCACCATTACCATACCACCATTTATTGTGTTCATCTTATATTAGGCAAAACACTGGGCAGTCATTATTTCGGTGGTCTTGTGAGACAGATAGTATAACACATAACAGAGTTTTGAGAATCACTTTTCAGGCAGCCACTCCACCTTGATTCCCTGCCCTCAGGAGGGCCCTGGTTGCAGCCGCCAAACTGCTGGTTTCCTCCTCTGTTGCATCCCAATAGTGTCCCAGACCTTCCTGGAGCCTTTAATCCCAGGTCATCTGGCCTTTGTCTTTTCTGCAAAATAGTCTCCTCCAAGGGCCTTCTCTTTTGCATACAGCTGTGGCGCTTTTGCTGAGGCCAGCATTTCTTGAGCAGCCACTGTTCTAAGCATGCTTGGTGTGTGACTGCGTTGTTCATTTATTCCTCTCCACAAAACTATGAAGCAGGTTCCGGCAGCTCCAGCGCTTCCCCTCTGGATCCTGTCTCCCAGCCATAGAACTCCAAAGCATCTTTGTCCCTGTCCCCTTCTATGACATGCCCTTCTATGTAGGTTGGGAGCTGCTCCTGGGTTATTCCTCCGGGAAGGAACAATCTGCCATGTCTACCCACTACTAGCACTGGTGGTGTCAGGGTTTAGAGGGACTGTCCCTAGGAAATGATTGGAAAATCCACTCACATCGATGTCCTACTCACTCCATAGCCAAAGAATGAGATTTTGGGGGGCCCTTCATGTAGAAGCACCAACAGGAGCAAAAGTAGCCAGATCACAGAGAGGAGAGATGGCTCCACAGAAGCTGTCCCAGTAGTATTCTTTTAATATGGAAAGTCCTACCATACAAACAAATGAACAAAACACAAACAAAAAAGCCACAGACTTCAATTCTATAAGGTTTTAAGAAAACAAGCATGATATTAGCAAATGCCTCATTGTAATGTGACCGTAATGAGAACAGCAAAGGATTCTAGCCTTGGCACCTGCTAATCTCATAGCTGTGAGGTCTGTGGCATCTCTATCCTGGACTATGAGTGACAGCTCTGGAAAACCCTCACGGGGTGTTGCTGAACATAGTCTGCAGCTGTGTGTGTGGCCTTGTCTGTTAAGGACAAGGCTGATGAGGAGATTTCTTTAGTGGTCTGATTAATTAAATGATGCAGCTTTGAACATTTGCATTTGAGTTTTTGTGTGGACACATTTGGAATTTTCTTAGGTATGCAGGAGTGGAACTTCTGGGCCTATAGTGACTGTTCAACAGAGGAGATGCCCAACTCTTCCAAGGGGCGGCATGAATCTCACATTCCCTCTAGCTCTGTATCGAGGGGTCGGATTTCTTCACATCTTCACCAACACTCATTGTCTACTTGAACCATCCTGGTGAGACCAAATGGTATTCATTATGGTTTGGATTAACATGATCTAATGACTAATCTATTGCTAATGTTATTGGCCATTTGTATATCTTCTATAGAGAAATATCTATCCAGACCCCTCACCCATTTTTAATTGTAATATTTGTCTTTTTTCCTGTATTCTGGATATTTGATTTGCAAATATTTTTCTGTTCACAAACTCTATGATCATGGTGTATAATCTTTTTACTTATTGCTGGATTTGGGTTGCTAGCATTTTGTTGACATCTTTTGTATCTATAGTCACAGGGATATTGGTCTGTAGCTTCCTTTTCTGATTATGTCTTTGTCTCGATTTGGTGTCAGGGAAATACTGGTCTTACAGAATGATCTGGAAACTATTCCTGCCTCTTCTGCTTTTTGGAAGAATTTCTTGAGAATTTGTATGAATTCTTTAAACATTCAGTAGAATTTACCCCAGTCCTGGGCTCTTCCTTGTGGGAAGGGGTTTTTTTTGTTTGTTTGTTTGTTTTCAAATTTCCAATTTGATCTATGTACTTGCTAAAGGACCATTTTCTAGAGTTAGTTTTGATAGTTTGTGTCTGTCTAGAAATGACTGCATGTCCTCTGGGTATACAATTTGTTGGCTAGAATTACTCATAGTATTTCCTTGAAATCATTTTTGTTTCTGAAAGGTTGGCATGACAGACCCTCTTTCATCCCTGATCTTAGTAATTGACTACTCTCTTTTTTTCCTAGTGAGTCCAGCCAAAGTATTGCTGGTTTTCTTGATCTTTTCCTCATTTTTAGTTTTGTGGAGTTGTTTTTCTCTTTCTATTGTGTTTCTATTCTCTGTTGTGTCATTTCTGCTCTACTCTTTACTATTTCCTTCCTTCTGCCTGCTTTGGTTTTCTCTTCTTTTTTAGTTTTTATAGGTGGGAGATTCAGTGGTTACTTAGTGTAGCTGCTGAGTTCTCTCTGCTATTTCATAGCATATCTCTCCTACCCCTGTGCTTCCAATCTGACTGTCTGAACTTCAAAGCATCCTGTGCAGACAATACACAGTTGGATCATGTTGTTTGCTTATTTTACACATTTTGCCTTTCTCTGCCTTTTAGTTGAAAATTTTAATTGATTTACATTTAATGCAATTACTGATAGGGTAGGATTTATTTTTCTATTTATTTTCTATATATCTTATGTCTCTTTTGTTCTTGTAATCCTCCATTAGCACACTCTTTTGTTTTTTGGGTTTTTAAAATGTTTTTACTTTATAAAAACTGATGCATGCCCATTTTAATAAATTCAAATACAGAAAAGCATAAAGTACAAAGTAATATCATCTACAATCCAACCCAATTGGATTGGTGTTAGGAGTTAACTGAGATTCCTGGTCAAGCATTGTTTCTGAGTGTCTGTGAAGGTGCTTCCAGAGAGTATTGGCATTTGATCCGTGAACTGGGTGGGGTTCCTCCATCCTCACCCAATGTGGGCAGACACCATCCATTAGTGGAGAGGCCAGACAGAACAAAAAGGCTGAGGGAAATAAAATTTTCCATCTTCATAAGATGGACTTTCTCTCTTATGAAGCTTAAACACCTTTCTTCTCTTGTCTCAGACACAAGAACTGCAGAGTCTCTGGCCTTTGTACTCCAGGACATGCCCAGTGGCCTTGCAGTTTCTTGGGCTTTCAGTCTTGGACTAAAAGCTCCACCATCAGCTCCCCTGGTTCTGAGGCCCTTGGACTTGATGACCTACCCTGTTGTCTTCCCTAGTTCTTCATGTGTAGATGGACTATTGTGGAACTTTTCAGTTTCATATTTGGCTGGGCCAGTACCCCTAAAAACTGAATTCTCCTTCTAGTCACCTTGATGGTCAAAGATTTCCCTGGAATGGGCAACTTCCCTGTGTTGGCTGAGGTACTCTGTTTACATGTTGGGGCAGGACTTCCACGCTCACCCAGGCAGCTGACAGCTTGACCTTGACCTTAGATATTGACCGTGTCTGCTGTGCAGAACCCCAAGGCAGGTACAGGGGGACCTGAGGAGCTTCCTGGGTCTTCTCTGAGGAGCCAACATTCTGGGCAGACACCAAGCCTTCCTTGCTCACAGCCTTCCAGCTTCTCCAGGGCGGCCAGAGCATTTCTGAGGACCTGTGGACACTCCATTGCCCCTCAGTAATTGTGGCCTCTCAGCATTTTTAATCAATGCCCTCTAGGAAATGGCTTTTCAGACGGGACAACCCCAAGGTAGGTTGGATAAAGACAGCCTTGCTAGGGGGTCTTCCTGAGAACCACCAGATGGGTTTCTCTGTGTTTGGAAGGGCCACCACAGACCTGGAGAGAGGGTGATGGGAACAGAGTGAGTGACATGCTTCAAGGCTTCCAATTCCTGGTGAAATTCAATCATTTTGTAAATTTTGTAAGCAATCTCTGATGGCTGCGAGCATTGGGTTGATTTCCAGAGTTCTTAAAAAAGTTGACTTTGATCATTTTTTTCAGTTTTCTCATTACTTTTAAAAGGGAGAGAATTTTCAAGGTCTTCACTCCACCATCTTTGCTGACATCACCAGATTGCATTACCTTTTCCAACACCGTGTGAATAAAAAAAAAATGTCTAATTGTAAAGGCACATATCAAAACAACCTTAACAAGACAGTTCAAGAATACAACCTTTTGTGGATTCACTCAGTCAAGTGACCCATTTACTTTCCCAGTGTTCTTGGGCTGCCCTCATGGACTTTAAGGCCCTTGCAGGAGTGTCTCTCTGTCCCCACTGTCCCCTCTGGATGCCCACCAAGTGCCATTGAGCACGGCAGCTGCTGGTCACCAAGCTCTCACAGGTAGAAAATTCTCTGGAGGTGGAATGTGGGAGTGTTCACCAGACAGTCAAGAAATGCTTTAGGGCAGGCTCCCTCCTCAGAAGGACTGGCCCGACTGAGCAGGCGTGGAATTTTCCATTCACTGTAGCCACAGTGGGGACCCCAGCAGGGTCTGGGAAGGAGGAGTAATGAAGCTCACCCTTGAGAGTCTGAATACTGAGGAAGACTTCAGGGTCCACCCTCAACTCTCCAGTCACATCCCAGCTACTGTACCACTTTGATGCCAGCACTGTGCAGATCTAGGAAGCAATGGTCCCAGCAAGGGTCCCTCCCAGCCCTTTCCTTGAGGGGAAATTGTGGGAAGCCATTCTTTTTAGCAGAATCAGACTAGGTTGAGCCATGGTACTCAGAAGTCTGGCTTCTAGGAACTGCGGGAGGCATATGGCGCTGTGTCGGAATGCTTCCCTGTCTCTTTCTGGAATATTCCCCCTAAGAGAATAGCTCCCCTAACTCCACCCTATCCTGTCCATCACAGAAGAAGCTCCTCCTGGTCTTTCCCCGCTTACCTGTGTGTTATAAATACAAGAGAGTTGGGCTACTCCATGTTGTAAGAGGCCACAGCTGGCATGGCCAGACCCGTCATGCCCCGGCTCATTTAAAAAGAGTGTTGGCTCTTGTGTGTTTATTAAGTAGGTAAGTTTATGGGTAAGTGATTGATAAACAGCCAACATCATCCTCCGGCAGTTAACCCTTTTCTCATCCACGCAGGATGTGGCTGAGAGACCCCCACAGAAAATGTCATGTGTCCCACATTGAGATAACCCAGCCTGCCAAAGAGACTTGCATTGATTAATTATTAATTAGATCTGTTTCATTTAAGTTCTTATCAATTGATGGGGACCGTATCATCTATATATACAAAAAATTTTTTTTAGTTGTGGATAGACACAATACCTTATTTTACTTATTTATTTTTGTTTGGCCTTTTTTTTTTTTTTTTTTTTTTTTTTGTGGTGCTGGAGATTGAACCCAGGGTCTTGTGCTTGCGAGCCAACTGAGCTATATCCCCAGCCCTGTTTTATTTTATGTGTTACTGAGGATCAAACCCAGTGCGTCACACGTGCTAGGCAAGCGCTCTGCCCCTGAGCCACAACCCCAGCCCCACCTATATACATTTTTATTGAGCTAAATAAAATCTATTAAGGTGACTAAGGTAACCAGAGCTCCCATGAACTCCAAAGAAAGAAATGTGACAGGAGGACACATCTCCTTCTCTCACTCCTTCTTGGGGTGAAAGTCACAGTTTTCACTGGCTTTTTTGTTTTTTTTTGGCACTGAGGATTGAATTCAGGGCACTAACCACTGAGTCACATCCCCAGCCCTATTTTGAATTTTATTTAGAGACAGGGTCTCACTGAGTTGCTTAGGGTCTTGCTAAGTTTCTGAGGCTGGCTTTGAACTCCCGATTCTCCTGCCTCTGCCTCCAGAGCTGCTGGGATTACAGGCATGCGACACTGTGCCTGGCATCACTGGCATTTAAGGTGGCATTTCAAACATAAAAGTGACCCTAGCTTCAGCTTCTGTCACCTGGAGGCCAGTCTCTCTTTTTTTTTTTTTTTTTTTGTGGTGCTGGGGATTGAACCCAGGGCCTTGTGCTTGCGAGGCAGGCACTCTACCAAGTGAGCTACATCCCCAGCCCTGGAGGCCAGTCTCTTATGTCACCCTTGCATCTGTCTCACCCCCACATCTCACCCCGCTCCTGCGTCATCTTGAAGCTCATTTCAGTTCTTAGTTCATTTCATTTGCAAAACCTTCAGCCAGCATCTACCAAACAGAAAGATCCTTTTTTTTGGCAGCTTTATAGATAATTGCCACGTAATAAATTGCACATAATTGAAGTGGATATTGGAGAAGTTTTGACATACATCTTTGAACATGTTGGTGCAATTAAGAAAAGGAGCATCTCCATCGCCCCCAGGAGATTCCCTTGTCCCTTGGGAGTCCCCACCCACTCTCCAACTCCTCTTCCCACATGCAGCTACTGACTAGCAGCTCTGTGTTGCTGTAAACTGGTTATGTTTTCCAGAATTTTATGTAACTAGAGACATATGATACATACTTTTTGTCTCTTTGTTTTATTCAGCATAGTTATTTTGAGGTTCAAACATGGGGTTCTGTGTTTCAATCATTCCTTGCTCCTTCTTTCTGGGTGGCATCCCGCTGTATGGCTGAATGGCAATTTGTTGATCCAGTCACCTCCTGGGGACATTTGGGTTGTTTTCAGTTTTGGCAACTAATAAAGCTATTACAAACATTTGGGTGCAAGTAAGTGTGTAATTTCATGCTTTCATTTTTATGTGTGGGGTGTAAGTAACCACATGGGGAATGGCTGAGTCATGTGGCATTTTTAATTTTTAGAAAACTATCAAAATGCTCCTCAGAGTGGTCTGACCATTTCTCATGCCTGCCAGCTGTGAGGCAGGGTCCCATGGCCTCCATGTCTCGCCAACACTCCGTCCAATCCGCCTGGTAAATGGCGCCCCTTTCCGTGGGTGTTGGGGAGCACTCAAGGTTGTGACTTGTGTGTTCCTAGTGACTGATGATGTGGAACCTCCTTTCCTGTCTTATTTGCCAGCCCCATCAATTCTTCTGTAAAATATCTATCCAGATAATATTTCTTCTGAAATATCTATTCAGATATTCTGCCAATCTAAAACATTATGTTGTTTGTCTTTAACTTCTTTATCAATTCTGGATACAAGCCCTTTGTCATGGAAATGTTTTGCAAATATTTCCTCAGTTTGGGACTTTCCTTTTCATTTTCCTAAGTATATTTTGAAGGGCAAAAGTTTATTTTTTTATTTTGATGAGATTCAGTCAATACATTGTTTCTTTTATGATTTGTACCTATTGATTTTAACAACTCAGCACCAACATCGAGGTACTAAGATTTTCTCCTGTTTTCTTCCAACGGTTTCATGGTTTTAGCGCTTTCATTTGTATCTATGGTCTATTTTGAATTTATTATTTTTTCCTTTTCTTTGTTCTTTTTAGATACATGTGACCACAGAGTGTACTTTGACATATATGTACACGGAGTATAACTTCCCATTGAATTCATTTTTTATACCATGTGAAGTGAGGATTGAGGGTTTGCGTTTAGCATAGGTGGTCCCTTTTTTCAGCACCTTTCATTGAAGGTTATACTTTCCACCCTGAATTTCCTTGGTGTCTTTGTCAAAAAGAAATGGACCGTGCAGGTGGGAGGCTATTTCTCAACTCTCGGTTCCGTCCCACTGCACTGCGGATCTATCTTGACATCGATCTTACTTTGTAATTAGAAAGTAAATTATAAAGCTTTAAGATTAGCTTTAAAATAACAACGTAGGTCTTGAGATATTCCTGGGCCTCCTCCACGTCTGTTTCCCCAACCTGGAAGGCAGAGGGCCACTTTGAGGTTTCCTCCTACCTTGGCCCAGGCCAGGAGGCAGTGGGCGAGTCTGGGTCAAGAGTCAGCGTGGAGGCCTGGCCTGCCCAGCAGGACCAGTTATGCTAATTCTTTGGACAGAGAGTCCTGCAAGAAGTGTTGAAAAGTGACAGATGAAAAGCACAAAGGAGGCGATGTCTCTGACTCTACACGAAGACAAGAGTTCAGCATTAAGGAGCTGTGTGAACCAGGTCACCTGTAGGTTCAGTTGAAGTTGTGGCCTTAAAATATACAAGCCCTGAAAGGTCCCCTTCCACTCTGAAAAACAGTGGGATTTGGGGTGCTGGAGGAAAGAACATATTAGAATTATACCCAGGATGAAACTTTGAAGACTTCTTACAGGTTCAGATCAGAGCCTACCATGGGCGGGGACACCAGAGGGATAAGGGGAATCCATGGGGATGCAGATGGGCTTCAGCCAGGCCTCTGGGGAAGGCCAGGACACATAATCACAGGGTGAGCAGAGACACCCCAAGAAAGCAGAGAAGGGAGCACTCTCTGAGGGCCTGAGTCAGGTCCTTGTGGCTCAGAGGAGGCCAGGTCCATTCTGCAACTGGAAAACGTCTCCAGAGGGAAATACTCCTCAGAAGACACCAGAACAGTGAGTAGACTGTTAGTTCTGTTTAGTTGGCACTTGGGGGATTCTAGTTTGTTGTCTCTCTGGCTTCCAAGCCTGGGTCCCCAAGGACCTCATCACTACAAATGGCGGAGGAGCTCTGGGACTGGGGAACCCCAGCACGTCCCTGTAGCCACCTCTGCGGACCTGGAGTCCCTCTTCCAGCTGAGACAGCTCAGCCCAGCCAGAATGCACAGGCCATGTCTTGGTATGATGGAACTATTTCAGAGGCAGGGGACAGCGGGGCACTCCTGTGGAACCTGGCCGCTGCTCAGCACAGAGGGAATACATCGGGTCCAACTCCTTCTGTCCTGTCAAACGACAGCATTTTCACAAATTTTCAAGGAGATAAATCTTTGTCTGCTTTTCTCTTTTTGTGTTAACCAAGACCATGCTTGGTAAACTTCCGGGTTAAAGGGTGGACAGTTAAAATGTCTTGACTGGCAGAGAACCCTAGACAGGTTTACCAAACTCATGTCAGGTGAGGTGCAGACTGGCTTCCAGTTGGTGCTGCCCAGCTTCAGGGAATTCCATCAGCTGTCCTCTGTGTGCATGAGTCCATGGTCCAGTGCATTTAGGACCCGTGACCCTGGTCTTTTGAAGATCTGTAGAATAATAAGCACTAACAACCTACATAAAGTGGAACCCATTGAGATGTATTTTCATATGCACAGAGCACAGTTTTGCAGTTTGTCCCCTTTCCATGCCCTTGACTCCCCCTCAGTCCCCTTCCTCTATGACAGTGCTCACCTTTCTGCTATCATGAAGTTCCTCCCCCACTTATTGATTGATTGATTGATTGATACTGGGGATTGAACCCAGGGGCACTTAAACACTAAGCCCCAGCCCTTTTTATATTTTATTTAGAGACAGGATCTCACTGAGTTACTTAGGGCCTCACTAAGTTGCTGAGACTGGCTTTGATCCTCCTGCCTCAGCCTCCTAGCTACTGGGATTACAGCAGTGCGTGGGTAATCCTTTTTCTTTCCTTTTTAAAATTCCTTGTTTCTCTCCAGCATTACAAATGAGAGACAACATTCAACCTTTCTGAGTCTGGCTTATTTCACTTGGCAAGTTGTTCTCCATTTCCATCCATCGGTCTGCAAATGCCATCATTTCATTCTTCTTTATGGGTGAGTAAAACTCCAGGGTGCAAATGTACATTTTCTTTATCCATTTGTCTGTCGACAGGCAGATCAATTAAAAATAAATAAATAAATAAATAAATGCATAGAAGGAAGACCAGCAGAGCAGAGGAAGGGCCCAGGGAGAGTGAGAAGGAGAGGGAGAGCAGAAGCCTGGGGACTGAAGTGGAACCAATTATATTCCAAAAAGAACCCCACTATTATGTATAACTGTAATGCACTAATAAAAACATATCATAAGCAAAAATTAATCAGCCTGTCACAGACTCTCAAGCTGATGAAAAGAAGTTCAACATCCCTCGCCATTAGGGAAATGCACATTAAAACAATGAGACAGCCCTTCCCACACCAGGAAGGCATTGATAAGAAGATGAACCAGAACACCGAGTAGCGAGGGTAGAGAAAAGTGGGAGCTCTCGCACGCGGCTGCTGGGCTGCTGCAGCTGCTTGGGTAGGAGTTTGGTGTTTCCTCAAAATGCTACACAAGAAGTCACTGTGTGACCAGCCATTCCACTCCTGGGCACATACCTGGGAGAAATGAAAATGTATGTTCCACTAAAACTCATGCATAAATGTCTATAGTGGCATTATTCAAAATGACCCCCAGGGGAAGCCACTCACATGCCAATCACCTGAAAACGGGACACGGAGGAGCCTTGAGAACAAAGAAACCAGCCACAGAAGGCCATGCCTTCGATGACACCATCCATGCGAGATTGCCAGAGCAGGCAGATCTGCAGAGACGGGAAGTCAAGTGGTGGTTGCCCAGGGCTGGGAGGGAGGGGCTGGGAAGGAGGTGTCCTTTGGGGTCATGAAGATCACCTGAAGGTACCTGGTGGTAACGGCTGTACAGTTCGAAATAAACCAGAAGTCATTGAATCCTATGCTTGAAACGGGTGCCTTGCTGCGGAGACCTGCGTAGAAAGGTCAAGAAACTCGCCTCACATGGTCTCCAAGTCATCTGCTACCCAGTTTCCCTCACAGTAAGTCCTGAGGAGAACGTTTTAGGGGAACTGCATTAGAAATGGGAGTTTGGCAAGGGGAACCTTTCCTGGGCAGGCTCAGGGCACATTCCTCTCTGGGGGACAGGAGAGAAGCTGGCCCGAGGGAGGGGTAGGGAGGCAGCCTCCATTGCAGCTCCTGCAGACGGCTCTCACTGGCTCCTGTGGGGTTGGAGGGCAGCCCTCCCAGCAGAATGCCAGCTCTCGGAGGCCCTGGGCCCATCCTGTCTCCTGGAAGGGAGTTTCTGTTGTCTGGGTTCTTGGGTCCCTCGTGGGTGTCCCTTTTCATGCCCCAAAGTGAAGAGGCTGAATTTACATGTAATCAAAGCACCCTGGGGAAGGAGTTTCAAATGGTTAGAGAGAGGAGGCCTTCCCCATTAATTTTTTTTTTCTTTTCTTTTTTTGTGCTGGGGATTGAATCCAGAGGAACTTTACCACTGAGTCTTTTTTATTTTGAGACAGAGTCTCACTAAGTTGGTTAGGGATGTGATAAATTGCTGAGGCTGGCTTCTAACTTGCAATCCTCCTGCCTCAGACTCCCCAGCAGCTGGGATTATAGGTGTGCACCACTGCACCTGGCAGATAGTTCTATTTGTTTTCCTCTGCATATGGGTCTTACATTTTGCCAAGAAAAGGCTATAGGAGCCGAGGTTATTTATTTTGAAGATGAGAAAGCTCATGACCAACTTAACCACTATCCTTGAATACACAGAGACATTTATTACAAGGAAAGAATGACTGGCTGAAAGAAGAGAAGGCTTGGCAGGCACAGTGATGCAAGCCTGTGATCCCAGTGGTTTAGGAGTCTAGGCGGGAGAATCAAGAGTTCAAAGTCAGCCTCACAACTTAACAAGGCTCTAAGCAACTCAGTGAGACCCTGTCTCTAAATAAAATACAAAATAGGGCTGGGGATGTGGCTCAGTGGTTAAGTGTCCCTGGGTTCAATTCCCAGTTCCAAAAAAGAAAAAACAAAAGAAAAGAAGAGCAGGCTCCTGTGGAATCTTGGGAGGACACCTTCCCTGAGCACCCTACACATGGAGGGCAGGTAGTCCCTGTCATGTGAGCCCAGAGTGGCCTTTCTTCCAGCCTGGACAAAGGTGAGGAAGGAAGACCAGAACCTGCTGTGGTTGTGGCCTCAACACTGACCGTGGCAGAGAGGCAGGACTGTTCCCTTCGCCCTGCTCCCCGGCGCTGCTCCTGCCATCTCCATGTGTCAGAGGAGCATCTCCATGTGTCCTTGCTCGTGGCTAGGTCCTTCATGTGGCTGCCAAGCTGGGCACGGAGGTTCCAGGGCAGAGGCCAGCTTAGCTGGACTGCTCTGAATGACAGAGGTGGGCTGGGCAGCAGGTGCCCTGGGAAGTGTGGGCACCATAGCCCCACCACTCCATTCCCTCCATTCCCTGCCCCGGCCTCCATTCTCTACCCCCTCTCCTTCCCTCCCCGCTCTTGGAGTTCACTTGTGAAATTACATTCACAGGAACCACACTCAGGTCAGGTACAGTTGAATAGAAAATCACACACACACACAGGTTTCTATTTCTCTCCTGGTGTCCTTGGGGAACTGGTTCTAGGACACCTCCCACAGACACAAAAATCTGCAAGTGCTGAAGTCTCTTTTATAAAATGGCATAATATTTACATATAATCTGCACACATCCTCCTGTACCATCTAAATCATCTCTAGATACTTGCAATACCAGGGGCTGGGGTTATGGATCAGTGATAGAGCGCTTGCCTCTTCAATCCTCAGCACCACATAAAAAAACAAATAAATAACTGGAGTTAAGATACTTGAAATACCTAATACAATATAAATGCCACGTAAGTAGTCACTGTGCTGTTTGGTTTAGGGAATAAGGACAAGAGAAAGGTCCTACGTGCTCAGTTCAGATGCAATTTTTGAAAAAAAAAAAATCTTCAGCCTGTGGTTGGTGGAATCTGAGAACGTGGAAGCCTGTGTATTGTCAGATAGATGTGATCCTATTTGTACTCTAGTTTATAAACTTGCACTTATCAGTAGATTATTAATGCTTCTCTGTGTCATTGCCAACATGCCCCTGTCCCTTCCCCACACCAGGAGTATTACGGGTATGGAACCCTTCCACTCAGGCAGGGTGCCCAGGCCGTGACAGGCTGGGCCTGGCAAACGCAGCCCAGGCAGATTGCCACAGGGCTGGAGATGGGCCAAGCCCAAGATCCAAGAGTTCCAGATAACAGAGCACAGAGGAACTCACGACCTGTGGCCAGTGAGAAGGAGGAACAGAGACCGGAGCAGACAGCAGGCCAGGCCTGTGTCAGCTGGTGGGAGCAAGGGGCCCGGGCAGCCTGCTGTCTGACCTGTCCCTTCCCCTTCACCCTGGACCAGCTGAGCAAGGCTGCAGGAGCAGATTCTCCATGCTCCACTGGGCCACCAGCATGGAACACATGGAGAAGCATCTCCCAGGACTCAAGAACTTGGCTTGGTAGAGGAACCCCACTTAAGAAATGCAGAGGAGAGAGCATTCCAGGTATGTTTTTGTATATTTAAGAACTGAAAGAAAGAATTAACACAATCAGAGATCTCACTGTCTATAAAAACTTGGCCCAGCACAGCTGAGCGTGTGCGTGACGTGTGTCCACATGCCTTCCTCCCTGTCTCCTCCACCACTATGGCAGCCTCACTGAGCACCTCCTGGGCCCTGGGTTCTATGCCAAACCTTGACATTGATGTGTCACTTGAACTTCAGGTAGATTGCCAGATTAGCACACATAAAACAAAAGCCAAATCATTAAAAATAAATGAGCCAGGCACAGTGGTGCACCTGTAATCCCAGCAGCTCTGGAGGCTGAGGCTGGAGGATCACAAGTTCAAGGACAGCCTCAGCAACTTAGTAAGATCCTGTCTCAACATAAAAAGTGAAAAGGGCTGGATATGTGGCTCAGTGGTTAAGTGCCCCTGGGTTTAATCCCCAGGACCAAAAAACAAAAAAGAAATGGGGACCCAGTTAGATTTGAATTCTAGGTAAGCAGTGAATAATATTTTAATGTAGGTTCTCCCTTATGATTTTCATACCAGGCAGCCTGTGTATATCTAGCCATCCTGGCCCCTGAGCAGCCCTTGGCATAGAAGCTTTAGGTCCATTTTCCAGGAGGAACTGAGGCTCTAGATGTTAAACAAGGTTTCCAAGATACCTGAGATTGAATTGCAGCCACCTGACTCCAAAATCCCCCACATGTGGCCTCTAGTTCCCTTCCACGTGGAGCTCAGCCTGGTCCTAGTTAAGGGGAGTCCCATCTCAGCTGGGAGCTGTGACGAGAGTTTGAGAGACTGCAGTGGGAGCTAGTCCCTTGCACACGTGCCTGTCAATCAACTGTGTTCTCTCTCTCTCTTTTCACTCCCCTGACCCTCTGAGGAGCATCAAATCGGGCACTTCTTAAGGATGGAGACCTGGTTTCCCTGTTGTCTCCAGTGAGACTCTGCCACAAACACTTGGAGTCAGCAGCCCTTATGGGGGCCCAGGAGGTGCTGTGGCAGGGGTGGAGCATGGCCCAGCCGCTCTGCTGCACACTCATGCTCCAGTCTGCAGTCTAGACCAGCCCTGCCACTCAAAGCTCAGCCCTTCGTTTCCTTGCTGTAAAATGAGGGGATTGAGTAGAACCCCAGGGAGGGCAGATGGGAGATGGCCAGACGCTGAGGAAGATGCTGAGTCCTGGGGAAGCCCCAGGTTCTTAGGGCAAGAGTGCACTGCCGAAGCACTAGCTGCAGCCCAAGCCCGGGATGTGGGCTCTACGCCCGCCTCCCGACCCCAGTACCACTTCAGTTACAGCAGCCATTGTTTAACAACCACACAGTGGGAACCCTGTTGTACTCATTTTTTAATTGCCAGCACCAGAGTCTGGCTGCCATAGGAATAAATGAACGATGGATGGATTACTCTGAAAACAATTACCAAACTTGAATGCAATTGCTAATTATAGGTGTGCAGCTTTCCAAGGGACCTGAGATGGTTGTTTGGATGCGCAAATTCTGGTTTCTAACGCTACCATCTAAAGCACGCCAGGCTGTGGAATTAGCATCAGCTAGCTGTAAGAACTGCCAAACGTGGTCACTGTGGGTTTCAACACATCTGGGAGGAGGTGGGGGCCATCCCACCGTGATCAGGGTGCCGGCTGCCAGCAATCTTTATCGTATTTTTAAGTTCTCCTGTTACATAGTGTTAGCCACCATTCGGGGTGGAATCGGGCTGCATCCCTTCTCAGCCCGGTCTTCTTGAACAAGTCTTTTAACATCCTGGGCCTCAGCTCTCTGGCTCATGATGGGTTCCCTCTAAGCTCTGAAAGCCCCAGAACACTGAGCTGGACCTCAGCCTCTGTAGAATTCTGCTCTGGGCTGTTTGTTTGTTTGTTTGTTTGTGTTTACAGACTGCACTTTGATTCATTGTTCACAAATGGGGTACAACTTTTCGTTTCTATGGTTGTGTAGGATGTAGATTCACACCATTCGTGTAATCATATGTACATAGGGTAAAGATATCTCAGTCCACCATTTTTCATACCCCTGCCCTCTCCTCCCTCTGATTTCCCTCTACGTAAGCTGAAATTCCTCCAGTCTTCTCTCACCCCTGACCCCACTGTTTCAATGGTAGGTCACCTGCCCCTGGGAGTTTGAGCGAGACCTTGAAGATCTGGCTCCACACAGCAGCATTTCTCACTTTCCCTGGGGGACAGGCACCCCGAGACTCTCTGGGTGGAGGAAACAGCCCAGGCTAACAGCTCCCACTGCTCTCAGTGCTTTTGAGTGTTAGAAAGCATGGTGGATGGGACCTGAGCTGGGCAGGGACCAAGAGCTCCCCATTTTCCAAACTACACTTGGAAATGTAGCCCAGCACTGCAGAGGCTTCCTTACTGACCAGCCCTTGGGCCCACCTAGCTCAATTGGCTAGTGCTACCAGAGCTTTTCAACAGATGAAGTGGCCTGCTCCCGATCCCCTGCCTTCTCCCTCTGTCTCTAACAGATTTTCAAGACTTTCAAGGATGCTGGAGCAGGATTCAGCCTCTGGAGGATCAGTGGTCTCTTCCAGGTGGGGCTGCTCCTGGGAACGGCTCAGCCCTGTGGGTCTGGAGGGCAAGCAGGTCAAGGCAGACAGCCACGGGGCTCCCATCCCTCACAAAACCCTACTCAGGAGAGCCCTGGGATTTGTAATGAACCCAGAGGTGACCCCAGAAACAGCAAACAGGACTGACCACCTGCCTAGCCTAAGCCCCGGAAAGTTCTAGAGGAACGGAAAATCTGACCCTATGCATGTCGTTTGGAAGGCTAGGGGAAGCTGGGTCACAAGTGCATGCTGCCTGGGGCCTTCATGAGACATGGGGATTCATGGGCCAAATAGACCAAGGACAGATTTCTAAGTGGCAGGGACGGGCAGGAGGGCTAGGGACCTAGGAGAGGACTCTCCAGATGGTGCTGGACCCTTAATCAGGATAACACTCTCAGCAGGGAGCAGGTGGGAGCCTGTGCCCACTATTGGTGTGTGTGACCATGCTGGAGCCATCCCACCCCACCCCACCCCACCCCACCCCACCCCACCCCCAGCCTGCGGCCTGTCCCCATGGTCTGGCTGCGCTCACAGGTCCATCAGCTTTGCTGTGAAGTGTTTCCACACTCAGGGCTGCCCTGCTCCTGGGCTTCCTCCCCATCCCCACAGGCTGCCAGGCACCAGACCCGGGCCCTGCCATGTCCCCTCCTAGACTCCCCAGCCATGACACGGGGCCATGGCTGTGCTCTTGTGCCAGCTCGGGTAGGTGAGGCCAGGAGAGGTGAGTGTTGGGTCCAAGATCAGTCCGAGGTGATTAACAGTGCCCGTCTACAAACCAGGTCTTGCTGACCAAGGCCTGAGCTTCACCCCTATGGTGACCAAGGCCAAACACAGAGATGCTTTGCCTTGTGGCAACAGCACAGATCCCTGCTCCTTAGAGTCACTCTAATTATTGCTCAGATTTTGGAGTTTCCTAACAATGCAGCCTGCAGGGACATCTCGGCTCAGGATACCAGGATGCCAGTGCTAAAAGCCAGGTACCACATGGCTTTGGTAATGGTACCACACAGAAGCCAGCCCGAAGGTCTGTGTTTCAGCTGTGGGGCTTTGGGCCTTATTTAGGGAGTGTCTCATTTTGTGGCTAGGAACATGAGCTTGGGAACCTACCAGACCCTTCTGGGCTTCAGTGTCCTCCTTGAAGAAGAGGAAGAAGAGCATCAGCTCCATTATGGGGTGAGATTAAATGAACAAATGTCCCAGGACGGGACAGGGCTGTTAATATTATTAGTAGCATTAACTGCGGTGGCAAGGTGCCAATCACTTAACATCTGGAAGCTTCCATTTCCTCATCTGCAAAAGAGAAGCAAGAATAGCTGTCACTCACGATTGTCGAGTGTGCTGTGATGATTACATCCTTGTGTGCTGTGATGATTACATCCAAAATTGCAACCGATTAACATCCCTTCCCCGGTTAAGTGGCTCGATGAGGCCCTGACTGTCTTCTAGAACTGAGCGTTACTGGCCACTGGCAGCCCTAGATATCGGAAGAAAACATCTAGACAATTGTGTCAGAAAGCAGGCTCCTCTCTCCCAGTTCTCCTGTGTTCTTCTCACAGACTGCATAGTCCATTGTGGGCAATGGAGGAGGCAGAAGAAGATGCTTTGGGGACAATGTGTGGCTATGGCCATTTTCAGCCCATGTGTTGACCTTGTGCAGACAGAGAAGGGACTCCTTTCCCAGAGCTTGGACAGGGGTGGGGACTGGATTTCGACTCTGGCTCAGTCCCTCCTGGGCATGACAGCCCTGTGTGGACACAGGACCCGTGTTCAATGCCCTGTCAGGCCAGGCTGGGGTGTCAGTGGGGGTGAGTGAGGCTCCTTGGGTGGGGATAGCGGCTGACTGGATCTCCCAGTCCAGGAGTCGCAGGAGCAGCCGTGACCAGCTCCAGTAGCATGGTCATGCATAGGCACAGGAGGCCAGCTCATTCCACTGATCTAGAGAATTCTAGATGTCTATAGAAAGCATCCCTGGTTTTACAATCACTGTGCAGATCAGAAAAACATGTGGACAGGAAGCTGGGCCATGGCTGACCAGGTGCTCTGTGTAAAGCTCAGTCCTGGTCAGAGCCCTCCTCCCCGCCTTCCGATTTCCACTCCTCCTTGGCTGCCTTTTCTGGTCCAGCCCCCAAGACCTGACTGACACCTGTACTTCTCCCTCCCTGCCTCAGCCAGCTGCACTCCAGGGCCTCTACCCACCGCCACACCTACCCACTGAAAAATGGCTAGCACTAACCCTTTGCCCACAGAGCCCCTCCCTCCCCATGTCCTCAGCCTCCACTCAGTACTCAAAGGCTTCCTCCTGTCAGGCCTGCCTCCAGGCCTGGCATGGCATCTGGTACTGCAGATATTACCCTATGAGCAAACCGAACTCCCCAGCCTGCCATTGGCCACCCACCCCTCCCAGGACCCGACGTACAGTTCCAGCTCCAGCCGACTCTGTCCTCCAAGCAAAACCTGCAACACCTTTGCTGCTGTGCCCACGGCCTGTGATTTCCTTCTCCTCTGTCAAACACCCTTCAAAATCTAGCACAAGTCTCAATTCTTCCCCTGAATTTCCAGGAACAACCTGGCTGCTCTTTCCTCAATCCCTTCTGTCCCGGGGAAGATCCCACCCCTGGAATTTCTGGGCAGTCGTCCAGGGACACATCCCTTCACTCACCAGAGGTTGCTGGATGCGGCAGACCTGCGTCCCTTGTAGCACACTGTCTGTCCCGCATGCAGCAGGTGGTCACCAAGAACATAATCATCACCTCAAGCTCTCCGCCATTTTTCCTTTCAAATCCCTAGAGAGCTGGACTGCCCTGGATGGGGGACTGTGACCTTGTTTTTTCCTGTTGTTTTTGAGTGTGCAAGTTCAGTTTGAGAGGAGACCTTTCCAAAAGCAACTTGGGCACATGAGAAGACCGTACTGGGCACCTGTTGGCTCGCATACCTGTGAGCCCAGGGCTGGCGGGCTCTGCCCCAGGGCCACCAAAGCCAGCCTCCCAGGGGAACCTCATGGGCAAGAGGAGACCCTGGTATTCCCACACCTGGGCTCGTGCACCGGGACCCCTCTTCTGCGGTCCTGGTCTCACTTCTGCACCCTCAGTTTTTCCTTTGCACGATTAGCTGGGGAGGTGCTGAAGTGGATGCTCAGTCCCCACTAGTTCTGCACAGACAGGACTGCTACCCAGTGGCTATTCCACAGAAATTTCCTATCTTAAGATTTTCAAGTAGAAAATCTTAGAATAAAATGTTCTGCTATCAAGTAAGTTTGGGGAACATTGAAGTTCACTGAGTTTCCCTGCTTCTCAGAGTTTTGGAAGTGCTGTGGCCCTCCCAGTGAGGACAGGCCAGGTGACACATTCCAACTTTGGTGACGGGGATGAGGGAGATGGTGGCGAGGACTGCACCCTGGACCTCTGGCTCTGTGGTGCCTCTAGGCCCCGGCCTGCCCTGGTTGCTGCTTCCTCGTGGGACCTGGCCGTCTTCCCCTTCCCGTCCAGCCTGGCGGACTTTGCTGTAATTGTATTCCCATGTGTGTCCCGTCTGGCTTGATACAACGCTGGCCACCAACTTCCGGAATGTTCTAAGGCCCACAGAGGCCGGTGTGTCCTGAGATTACCTCTGGTCACCGGCGGCCCCCTGTGTGAATTCAGGAGTGAGAAGCAGGAAGGCCAGTGGCAAGCCTGGCGCGGCTGACCACGTCCAAGCCTCCCTGTCCGCCCTGTGCACTTGGCACAGCCAGGGGACCTCGGGGATCTAAGAATCCAGTTACTCTGGTTCATACCAACAGACATTCAGAGCAGAACAAAGTGCGACTTCACAATGGCTCCTCGAAGTCTGACGCGGGTGGACCTTCAACTGCCACCCCAAGGTTTTAACAACCCTTTTCTTTGATTCCAAGATGCCACCAATTGTAAGATGCACCATTGTTTTAAGAACAACTTGCAGGAGCTGAGAAAAAAAAAAAGAAAGAAAAGAGAAACACTGCAGAGATTGTGCCCACTAATTGTACGACACATCCTGATTCCAGAAAAATTAAACCTCCAACAATGGTGTGCTCTGGGATTGAGGAAATCGACTCTTTCTGCAGGTCAGGGTTGGCTTCCTTGTTCATTACTACGGAGGAAGTCGTGAAACAGACTCCAGGCCAGAGGCGGGAGGCTGGGGTGCTGGGCAGGTGTTTGATCTCAAAGAACAGTCACTGAGCAGCCGCACGGCCAGGCCCCAGGCAGTCAGAGGCCAGGATAAAACACCTTCTCTGCCACCCCAGTGTGACTGGCAGATCTTGCCAAGAGGCAAAAGTCCCCTGCGCCCTCCCAGAGGTGTGGTGGTGGGTGCACCTGTGCTTCACAGCTGTGGGAGACACGCAGGACTGTCCTGGTGGGCGTGAGATCAGCTCTGTAAACTGAAACAGGGCGTCACTTTTTTTCTACAATAGCATAAAATTCACCACTAATTCATGAAGATAAAATAAGACGGATTTTTTTTTTTTTTTTGTTTTTTTTGAACCAGGGATTGAACTCAGGGGCACTCGGCCACCGAGTCACATCCCCAGCCCTATTTTGTATTTTATTTAGAGACAGGGTCTCACTGAGTTTCTTAGCACCTTGCCCTTGTGGAGGCTGGTTTTGAACTCGAAATCCTCCTGCCTCAGCCTCCCGAGTCGCTGGGATTACAGGCAGGTGTGCGCTGCCACCCCCAGCATAAGACAGATTTTTTAATTTTATTTTTTTTTTGTTCCAGAGATGGAACCCAGGGGTGCTTAACCACTGAACCACATAACCAGCCCTTTTTATATTTTACTTAGAGATAGGGTCTCGCTGAGTTGCTTAGGGCCTCGATAAATTGCGGAGGCTGGCTCTGAACTTGAGATTCTCCTGCCTCAGCTTCCCCAGCTGTTGGGATTATAGGAGTGTGCCACTGTGCCCAGCAAGACAGAAATTTACATGGAGTGTTTCATGAGGGGCTCACCTCTTCTTTATCCTCCGGACCTTCACTCCACATTTGGCCACACTATGCAGATGGTCAGCAGATTGTGGAGTACATCTGGGCCCTCAGGGGTGAGGGTTGCCACAGAGAAACATTCAAGGAGAGAGGAGTCAGCTGGGTCAAACCCTAGAGCTGGCTTTCCAACCAGGTGGTGATGTTTGAACTGGGTCACAGAGAACAGGGGGACATCAGGACAGGAGACTTCAGATGGAGGCCCTGGGGGTCAGCAAGAAGTTAGCCACCAGGTGTGTGGGCTGTGGGGGGATCTGAGGCCAGTGGGTCACTGGGGTGTCCTGCCCATCTGCAGACCTTCTGCCATGTGAGTTTTACACCTTATTCTCAATAGAGTGTCCAGAGACTCTCTACATGCTGCTCAGGGCTGGCTCTTATGGCCAAGCTGTGCCACCAAGACCCCTGCTTGGGCTGTGGATCTTGTTCCCAGAAGACAGAGCTCCCCCTGAGTGAGCTTGGGAACACCCTCCACCAGGCCTCCAGGTGGGACTGCAGCCCCTGCCCAGCGCTGGTCAACAGCCCCCACAAGAGCGCTTGATTCCCAGGGACCCGGGCACCTTCCTGCCCCACAGAAAGTGTGAGGTAATTAATGTTGGTTATTCCCATGCCTCATGTTCTAGAGTGATTTGTCGACGCAGCGGAGATGCTAGGGCAGGTCCTTAACCTGGAGACGGGAGGGAAGAGGGGGATTCCAGGAAAGAGGAGGTGCAGGTGTCACAGGTGAAGCTGGAACCTCTGAGGAACCCAGGAGAGGGTTTCTGGACCAATTCAGAGTTAGAGCAGAAGAAGCGGGAGGCTGCTGGAGCCAGGAGGCTGCCCGTGGAGGAGGCCCCTGCCCACCCAGGTGGATGAGAATCCCAGGGGCAACCTTCCGGGGTTTGCCGATCTGTTTGTTTTATTGTCCAGATGTGCTCTAGCTTTCTCTTTTAGCAAACGTGTCCTCCAGGAAGATCGGCAGAGGGGACAAATGAGAACAGCAAAGACAGCTGGCCAGGGGTCCCGGGCCTGACCAGGGGCCACCAAGGTGGCAGCTGCCTCTGTGCAACACATGGGTGTGGTGCATGTCACGGCAGAGCCCTGGGAACGTGTGACACGGGCATTGTCATTGCCATTTGACAGGAAACACAGGCTCAGCAAGGCTAGGACACAATCTGAAATTTTCTAGGTACAGGCCTGGTGCTGCTCAGGGGTCAGCGCCGGCCTAGCACGCATGAGGCCCTGGGCTCCCCCCCAGCATGGCAAAAAAGAAAGAAGAAACTCTAAGTTCAAAGGTGAGAGGCTCCAATTCAAATGATGTTCTTGAACCTCACTGTTGGAATGGTGTCATTTCTCCTACTCCTGCTCCGTCTTTCAGTCCTGGTGACTGAAACCAGAGAAAGATCAGGACATGAGCCTCAGTTATTGTGCTGGGGAGTGGCAGGCAAAGGATTCAGCCAGGTCCCCAGCTTTTAACAGCCACAACCCAGGGACAGAGTGAGTATGTAACAGTGTCCACTTCATACTTTGAATACAGCCCTAGCTGCTCAGCCTCTGCAACTTATTTTTGGAATGGACGGGTTCCTTTCTCTTTCTCCCTCCCTGCTCCTCCCTAATCTCTCCCCCTCCCTAATCTCAGGGGAAACTGGATTACCTTCTTCCCTATCCTAGGCGGGGCAATGGTCCCTGAGCACACACCCACCACAGGAATGAAGTCATCCAGACTGTGGGAATGGTACCAAAAGCTCTCAGAAGTGACTCTCCCAAATTAACAAGTGAATTACAACTCTAAAGGAGAACACTGGGAATGTAGCTTTTGAGTCGCCTCTTTAAAAGCCTCCAGTTCTCCCTGAGGGGCAGAATCACAGCCTCTGGGGCAGGAGTCTCCTGGGTTTCTCCTTTGCTAGCAAAGCAATAAACCTTTTTCCTTTTTCTCAAAACCATGTCCTGGTTATTAGATTGGCATGGGGACAAGGACTGAGCTATCGGTAACAAGTACCATCATCCCTTGGTATGGGTACCTAAATTCACAGATACTTGAGTTCCGTGCATCAAATGGCACAGCTATACATTGTCACCCCTACACTTTAAATCACCTCTAGACCATTTACAAGACCCATGCAACATAAGTTCAGTGTATCTAATGGTTGTAACTGCGCTATTTGGAGAGTAATAACAAGGGAACAGTCTGGTCATGTTCAACACAGGCACGAAGTTTTGAAAAACATTTTTGTTCTGTGGTTGGTTGAATCCTCAGATGCAGAACCCAGGGACCCAGGGCTGGACAGCCCAGAAGGCCCCGCTGGGGCAAAAGGTTTTTCACATCTCAAGATGTCAAAAGGCAAGAGCAAGAGAACCAGCGTGGCCAGGTCTCATGGGGCTCCAAAGGTTTATAGGGCGCTGAAGATAAATAGGTGAACTGCAGACTGGTGTAACCACTCTGGAAAGCAGGTTGGAGATTCCGCAGAACACCGGGGAAGGATCCACCATAAGACCCTGTTGCCCAAAGCAACAAGAGGAGAGATTAGGGAGGAGCAAGGAGGGAGGAAGAGATACATGGCCATTGTAAAAATGAGCTGCAGTAGCAGAGCAGCCAGGGCTGCATTCAAAGCATAAAGTGGACCCCAGTTGCACCCCAGCTTTACCACTCCTGGGTATTTTTCCCAAAGATCTAAAATTGGCATACCACTGAGACACAGTCACCTCAATAGTTATAGCAGCACAATTCACAATGGTTAAATTACTGAATCAACCCAGATGCCTGCCAGTAGACGAATGGATCAAGAAAATGTGGCATATGTATGCTTAAACTCCGCACACTACAGTGAAGCAGCCACAACAATGTTTATAGCAGTTCAACTCACAATAGCTAAACTCTGGAACCAACCAGTGTCCTTCAACAGATGAAAGGATAAAGAAACTGTGGTATATATATACACGGAATATTACTCAGCCTTAAAGAAGAATGAAATCATGGCATTTGCTGGTAAATGAATGGAAATGGAGAATATCATGCCAAGTGAAATTGGTCAAACTCAGAAAGAGGGGTTCACTTGATGTTCACTTTGACTGTATCCCTTATCATTTTGAAATTCACATGTTTTTTTCTTTTTCCCCGACCTTTTCCCTGACCTTCTTCCTGATCTTCTTTTCCCTAATCTTCTCCTCCCTGATCTTCTTTTTCCTAACCTTCTCCTTCCTGATTATCTCCTCCCTGATTTTCTTTTCCCTGACCTTCTCCTCTCTGATCTTCTTTTCCCTAACCTTCTCCTCCTTGATCTCTCCTCCCTGATCTCATTTTCTCTGAACTGCCTCTTAAAAGCCCCCTGTTCCTGCTGATGGGCAGAATCCCAACCTTTGGGACAAGAGTCCCCTGTGTTTCTCTTTTGCTAAGAAAGCAATAAGTCATCTTTTTCCTCTTTCTCAAAGCTGTCCTCATTATTGGCACTGGGGATGAGGACCAAGCTTTCGGTTGCAAGAGGTTGTATGTTTTCTTTCCTGTGTGGAAGTTATTATAAAATAAGAGAAAGGGGGAGAAAGGATAAGATTACATAAAGAATCAATCAAGTAATCCAAATGACTTGGGAGGCTGAGTCAGGAGGATCACGAGTTCAAAGCCAGCCTCAGCAACTTAGCAAGGCCCTAAGCAACTCAGTGAGACCCTGTCTCTAAATAAAATGCAAAATAGGGCTGGGGAGTGGTTCAGTGGCCAAGTGTCCCTGAGTTCAATCCCTGATCCCCAAAAAAAAAAAAAAAAAAAAAAGAATCAATCAAATATAAATTAATAGACGAGCAAAAGGAAGTTTAGCAGGGTAGAGGAGGTGGGAGGGAAGAGGGAGGGCTCATGAACGGAAGCCTGTTTCCATACATGTGTGAGTCATGGGGATGAACCCACCTGCTACCTATGACCATAAAGCACTCATAATCATAATAATTTTTAAAAAGAAGTGAAGCCTATTAAAAAGAATATATGAAAGAATGATGAGATGAATATGCAAATGTTTATGTTTTTTTTTTAAACCAGAGAACTAATGTAAATAAAATTGTAAGAAAATTGTAAATAAATTCCCACGGTACAAAGCGGCTTGTGGATTCTCTGCACAGTTGCATGAAACTTGGATCAACCACAAAAAAGATGGCCAAGTGAAACCAAAATGTGATGTAGTTCCTGGCTGGAGGAAAAGTTTTGCTGAGGGTCAGGCCTTGGTCAACAAAGGCTCAGTTGGGCCAAAGAGAGGGGCCACCTCAGACCCTGCTCTATAGAAATGCTCATCAGAGTCAGGACCGGTCCTCTCAGCCCTTCTGCTGACCCTATCTGCTCTTTTCCAATTAGGCACTTTCAAGATGGGAAAAAGGGTGTTTCTACACCGCAGTTTCTATTTCCATGCAGGTGTATGGCCCCATTCAAATATTTGGTCCTGGTACTCTGCGTAACACGAGTAGTCACTTCTGCGCTCCAGTGGGAAAAGGAAGACCCTGCACTAAAATCAGACTTTGCTGTGTGATTTGGGTTAAAAAATGTTACCTCTCTGAGCTCAACTTTTCCATCTATAAAAAATGGTGATGGTGCTAAGAGGGGTCATCCCACAATAGAATGCATGCAGAAGTGCAGCCCAGAGCCTGCCAGGAGACAGGCCACTGGACTCCCATCTGGGCTCTTGCTGCGGCACTGGGGAGACAAGTGGTGGCTGGGCCCCAGGTGGGTCTCCAGTGCTCAGCAACTTCTCTTTGGTGAGCCTCTGGTCCTTTAACACACGACACATGTCTCACAGGTGGCTTTCTACACTTCTGTGGATCATCCTGTCCCATGGGGAAGGCCAGAGAAGGTTCCTTCCCCTTCTTATCAGTCCAGAGACCAGTTTTGTTACCTAATTCAAGGCAGTTTAATAGGGACTCACCTAATGGGGCCATCTGTCCTTTGCAAATTTACATTTCGTTTTCTTTCCCTTTGCATGAAACAAAAGCAGCCCTGAATGATTAAGATGGGAGCTGCAAAGGTCTCAGATATTCCAGGAAAAAGCAACAAGAGAAACATCACCCTTAAGCGCTCCTGATCAGGCATCT
>JAJEJO010005204.1:0-41076 GCA_020662805.1 Glaucomys volans
CATGAAGGGATGCTGTATTTTATCAAATGCTTTCTCTGCGTCTATTGAAATAATCATGTGGTTCTTGACCTTAAGTCTGTTGATGTGGTGAATTACCTTGATTGATTTCCGGATGTTGAACCAACCTTGCATCCCTGGGATGAAACCCACTTGATCATGGTGCACTATCTTTTTAATATGTTTTTGTATGCGATTCGCTAAAATTTTGTTAAGAATTTTTGCATCTATGTTCATTAGAGATATGGGTCTGAAATTTTCTTTCCTTGATGTGTCCTTCTCTGGTTTTGGTATCAGGGTGATATTAGCTTCATAGAATGAGTTTGGAAGGGTTCCCTCCTCCTCTATTTCATGAAATACTTTGAGGAGTATTGGAATAAGCTCTTCTTTGAAGGTCTTGTAGAACTCGGCTGTGAATCCATCTGGTCCCGGACTTTTCTTTGTTGGTAGGCTTTTGATGACTTCCTCTATTTCATTGCTTGAAATTGATCTATTTAAGTTGTGTATGTCCTCCAGATTCAGTTTGGGTGCCTCATATGCCTCTAGGAACCTGTTGATGTCTTCCAGGTTTTCTATTTTGTTGGAGTATAAATTTTCAAAGTAGCTTCTTATTATGTTTTGTATTTCAGTTGTGTCTGTTGTAATATTTCCATTTCCATCACGGATTTTAGTAATTTGGAGTTTCTCTCTCCTTCTCTTTGTTAGCGTGGCTAAGGGTTTGTCAATTTTGTTTATTTTTTCAAAGAACCAACTTTTTGTTTCGTCAATTTTTTGAATTGTTTCTTTTGTTTCAATTTCGTTGATTTCAGCTCTGATTTTGATTATTTCCTGTCTTCTACTACTTTTGGTGATGATCTGTTCCTCTTTTTCTAGGGCTTTGAGCTGTAATGTGAGGTCATTGATTTGTTGACTTTTCATTCTTTTATTAAATGCACTCTCTGCAATGAACTTTCCTCTTAGCACTGCTTTCATAGTGTCCCAGAGATTTCGATATGTTGTATCTTTATTCTCGTTGACCTCTAAGAATCTTTTAATTTCCCCCCTAATGTCTTCTGTTATCCATGTATCATTCAATAGCATGTTATTTAATCTCCAGGTCTTGGAGTAGTTTCTGTTTCTAACTTTCTCATTGATGTCTAATTTCATGGGATTATGATCTGATAGTATACAAGGTAGTATCTGTATGTTTTTGTATTTGTTAAGAGTAGCTTTGTGGCAGAACATATGGTCTATTTTAGAGAAGGACCCATGAGCTGCTGAGAAGAATGTGTATTCGCTTTTTGATGGATGGAATATTCTATATATGTCCGTTAAGTCCAAATTAGCGATTGTGTCATTGAGTCCTATAGTTTCTTTATTCAATTTTTGTTTGGAAAATCTGTCCAACGGTGAGAGAGGAGTGTTAAAGTCTCCGAGTATTATTGTGTTTTGGTCTATTTGATTCCTGAAATTGAGAAGGATCTGATTGACATACATGGATGCGCCATTGTTTGGTGCATAAATATTTATGATTGTTATGTCCTGTTGATTTATGCTACCTTTAAGCAATATGAAATGTCCTTCTTTATCCCTTCTGACTATCTTTGGTTTGAAGTCTGCTTTGTCTGAAATGAGAATGGAAACCCCAGCTTTTTTGCTCAGTCCGTGTGCATGGTATGCTTTTTCCCAACCTTTCACCTTTAGTCTGTGGGCATGTTTTTCTATGAGATGAGTCTCTTGAAGGCAGCATATCGTTGGGTCTTTCTTTTTAATCCAGTCTGCCAGTCTATGTCTTTTGATTGATGAGTTTAGGCCATTTACATTCAGGGTTATTATTGAGATATGACTTGTATTTCCTGTCATTTTAGCTTTTTTAGGGTTTTTAGCTTAACTTTGTTTCTCCTTTGATTGACTCTTTCTTTAGGGTAGTTCCTCCCCATGGTGACCGAGGTTGTTATTTTTCATTTCTTCCTCTTCGAATATTTTGTTGAGAATGTTCTGTAGGGCAGGCTTTCTCTTTGTGAATTCTTTAAGCTTTTGTTTATCATGGAAGGATTTTATTTCGTCATCATATCTGAAGGTAAGTTTTGCTGGATATAAGATTCTTGGTTGGCATCCATTTTCTTTCAGAGCTTGAAATATGTTGTTCCAGGCCCTTCTTGTTTTAGGGTCTGGGCTGAGAAATCTGCTGATATCCGTATTGGTTTCCCCCAGTAGGTAATCTGCTGCTTTTCTCTCCCAGCCTTTAAAATTCTATCTTTGTTTTGTATGTTAGGTATTTTCATTATAATGTGCCTTGGTGTGGATCTGTTGAAATTCTGTGCGTTTGGTGTCCTGTAGGCCTCTTGTAATTGATTTTCCATCTCATTCATCATATTTGGGAAATTTTCTGATATTATTTCATTGAACAGATTGTTCATACCCTTGGTTTGTATCTCTGTGCCTTCCTCAATCCCAATAACTCTTAAATTTGGTCTTTTCATGATGTCCCATATTTCTTGGAGGGTTCGTTCATGATTCCTAACCATCTTCTCTGTTTGTTCGACTTTGTTTTCAAGATTAAATATATTGTCTTCAATGTCTGAGGTTCTGTCTTCCAAGTGATCTATTCTATTAATTATGCTTTCTATTGAGTTTTTAACTTGGTTGATTGTTTCCTTCATTTCCTTGTTTTCTTCAAGGATTTCTGTTTGCTTTTTTCTCAGAACTTCTATCTCTTTATTGAAATGATTTTTTGCTTCCTGAAATTGCTCTAATAATTGATTATTCATAGCCTGAATCTGCTCTCTCGTCACCTCATTCTCTTCTCGGATCATTTCAATTATGAACATTCTGAACTCCATTTCTGTCATTCCCTCTACCGTGCTGTCCTTAGGATCTCCTGATGCACCATCCAGGTTTGTTTGGGACACTTTCTTCCCGTGTCTTCCCATGCTGCTCATATATCCTCCCCTCTAGTAGTGCAAATCAGAGGGATTGCAACTTTCCTGTAAAGACCCAGAGCGTCCCTGCAGATTTCCAGCAACTCACCAGATGTTTGAGAGGTGCTTGATCAAGTGGTGAACCAAGATAGCCGCTATCTCACCACCTCCAGGTTGGGAATGATCAATGTTTCTGGGCAGAGGCAACCAGGAGATGCCGCACTGTGTCCCTGGAGACGCAGCGCCGAGTCCCTGGAGCCGCAGCACCGTGTCCCCGGGGAAAGGGGAGGGCTTAGGTCCGGGGGCTCAGAGAGGTCAAAATGGAGTCTCTCTGCCAGGGAAGCTGGAGAATGGCGCCGACCAGCCCCAAATTCCCGCTGGGGCCAGCAAGCAGCTCCGCTCCCGGGTAAATCTCACCTGAAGCCGCAGCGCTGTGTTCCCGGTGAAAGGGTTGGGCTTAGGTCCGAGGGCTCAGAGGTCAAAATGGAGTCTCTCTGCCAGGGAAGCTGTAGAATGTCGCCGACCGGGCCCAAATTCCCCGCTGGGGCCGGCAAACAGCTCCGCTCCCGGGTCAATTTGATAGTTTTAATTTGGCTTAGGTGTTGAAGTTAGAATACCAAGTTTCTTGAGATTGTGTGCAATTAATAACCAAAAGCCTCAAAGTTGTATATTATCTTTATATAGTATACATATACATAGCATATGTATATGTTAAAGATATAGTGTTAAATATATATTATTTATTTACATGTAAACATAAATATATTCATAAATCTCTATTAAAACTTATCTTTACACATGTGTATTATGCATACATACTTTATGTTATGGACTTTGAGAGAAGGTGTAGCTGTTGAATTTCTAATTTCTTGGTTTGTTCTAAGTCAGATATGAGGTGAATTCTGGCCCTATGGATGGCTCATGCCTATAATATTAGCAACTCAGGGGGCTGAGGCAGGAGGATCACAAGCCTCAGCAATTTAGTGAAACCCTAAGCAACTTAGCTAAAACCTGTCTCAACATAAGTAAAAATAATGAGGGCTATGGTAAAGTGGTAAAGTAAAGCACCCTTGGATTCAATCCACAACAACAACAACGACGACGATGACGACGACGACAAAAATACTGAATTTTGGTTAGACCAAGTGTTAACTATTATAATATAGTAGCATTTATGGTGTCAAAACCATGGCACTATCTTAGATCTGCAAAACTGACTTCCTACTATGAAATGAAAAGGTGGTTTCTCAGAGGGTTTTGTTGTAGGAAATGTATTTAAATACTCATAATAATTACAGCAGAAATCCAAAGTATGCTTTCTGGAATAAATGGGTAAAAGTTTGTGTAGTTGGTAAAGTCTTATTTCATATTAACCAATATGACAATAGATGTTACACATTAATAAGAATATAGTCATGCCGGGCGTGGTGGCGCACGCCTGTAATCCAAGCGACTTGGGAGGCTGAGTCAGGAGGATCGTGAGTTCAAAGCCAGCCTCAGCAACTTAGCGAGGCCCTAAGCAACTCAGTGAGACCCTGTCTCTAATAAAAATACAAAATAGGGCTGGGGATGTGGCTCAGTGGCCGAGTGTCCCTGAGTTCAATCCCTGGTTCTAAAAAAAAAAAGAATATAGTCATGAGTCATCAGTCTGACTTATTCTACTGTTATAATATTTAATGTGTTGTTTTTCAAAGACACACACATGTACATATTTCAAACTAGATACATAATTGTGTGTGATTGGTTTGCCTATATTCAGTGTCTTTTACTAATTATTCAGTCATTTATCCTATAGATAAGGATCAGCAAACTTTTTCTATTAAGGACCAGATAGTAAGTATTTGAGGCTATGTGAGGCCATATAATCTTTGTCTCAATTATTCAAGCTTGCTCTGGTAGTATGCATTTAGTCATAGATGATATGTAAATGAATGAACGTGGCTATGTCTCAGTAATACCTTGTTTATAAAATCATGCAGTGAAGTTTGGTCCATGAGCATAGTTTGCCAGCTTCTGGTATTTGGTTGTTAGTAGTCTTTTCTACTAGGCCTGAGTGTTAAAAAAAAAGTTAATCTCTTGTCTTTAGTGTAATGCAGTCTTGGGAAGAGGAGAAAGGTAAATAACGACCCAGTATTCAGTGTTATAAAAATAGTGAATTTGAATCAGAAGCATCTCAAAATCACCTGATGAACTTCTTGAAAATTTAGGTAGAACACAGGACATTAATATGTATTTTTTTTTTAAAGTTTCTCAGGTAATTTTTCTAAGTACTTCTTGCTAGGAATCATTGCTAACCATTTATGTTGCTCTGAAAATATAGACGAGGTAGTCTAACTCGGCATTTTGCAAAGAACTGTTTTTTAGGAAGAAGGATTTAAAATGTGAGCTAGTTTTAAAAGTTGTGTAGGGGTTATTACTGCCAGAAAAAAACAGTTATTTGCTAATTCAGGCAACCCTAGGGAGTGTGATTAAGACTAATGTGTAATACTACAGAGAAGTGAATAAGACTAAGGACAGAGAAAATACTGTTAGGATTGTTTGTTGAGGTTGGGGATAATGGTGTTATTTACAACATTTTTAGTGCCTGTAAACTGGAGTTATTATATGCCTGCTTAACTGAAGTGTTAATTTACAAATTGTTGAGCAAAGGAAGGTTCTTGAGATGATCATTAAGGACTATATTGATTTCCTAGTGATATATATAAAAAAGTACCACAACTTTGGTGGTTTAAAACATCAGAAACTTATCTATAATATTTATTAATTTTATCATTCAAAATCAAGCTGTTGATAGGGCAGTGCTCTCTATAAAGGCCCCAGGGAAAATCAATTCCAAGTCTCTCTTAGTTCCTGCTGATCGTTGGCAATTTTTTTGGTGTTCTTTGGCTTTGCAGATGAATCACTCACTTCAATCTGTGTCTCGCATGACATCTTTCCACCCTTTTGTCTGTATATTTTCTTACAAGGACACTAGTTAGAATGAATTGAGGACCCACCCTAATATCTTCATTTACTGGGATTATGTGTGCAAAGACTCTTTTTCCAAATAAGGTTGCAGTCACAGGTACCAGAGGTTAGAACTTCAACTTACCCTTTTTGAGGGGAAACCATTCAGTTCATAATAGGAACTTATTAAAAAAGTAAAATGGCTTTTGTGTGTGAAAAGGCATTGATCTGAGTAGGTTTTGTAGATGAAGGGACTCAATGGAAGGGAAGATGATTTGCCAAGCCACAGTGGTACATGTCTGTCATCCCAACAATTCGGGAGACTGAGGCAGGGGGATTACAAGTTTGAGGCCAGCATAGGCAATTTAGTGAGATCCTGTCTCAAAATTAAAAATTGAAAAGGGGTAGGAATGCAGCTCAGTAGAAAAGCACCCTTATTTCAATCCCCAGTTTAAAAGAGAGAGAAAACGAATGGAGTATGATTCTAGATCATATATAAAAGAGAACAGTTTTTGGTTAGTGTTGATTTTCCACAAAAGTCCACTTATCCAATATATTCTTCACAACTTCTATTTTTACTGTTTTATATTCAAATTCAAATAGAAGTTTCAAACCAAAATACAGACAGTAAATAGAGGAAGTATATGGAAGAACTCTTTGACTTAATTTCATTTGGCTTAATTTTGACTTAATTCTTTTGTTTCTTTTTTAGAGCAAGGAGTTTTAAAGAATGAGAATATATGCAGGTGGACTGGGAAGGAGTTAATAATAGAAATCTGTGCATGTGGTTTATTGAGACCCTGGATACCTCAACCCTGGTCTGCTGCACTTATCTGTCAGTCCTTGCTCATATTAATTTTAAAGTCTTTTTATAGCTCTAAAACTTACAAGTAACTTTAGACCTGTTGTTTACTAAAATGGTTTTGTGAATTTTTATTGCATTTATGCTTTTACCAAAATGACATAGTAGCAATATATAATGATATTGAAGAGCTTCATCTTGCATCTGTTTTACACAATCTCAGCTTTATCTTTTCCATTGGTGATAATATCTTCTTGAGAAGTGGAGGCAGTAACAAAGAACGGACACTTTGGACTTAATTCTGACTGAAGAAAATGTGATGGGCAACATAGAAGTAATAAAAATAAGAGAAAATTGCTAGGTCATTTTTCTATTGTATGTATACATTTTAGTGTGTGTGCGTGACATCTTTTTCCTCTGAAAGATCTTCTAACCTGCAAGCTTCTCCATTACCCAGTGTTCACTTAATATGTGCTCTGTTTTCTCAGAATACATACATAGCAATTCAAAGACAGGGAATCCACAGTTTTTATGTTAAATATTACACATCCAATAGAAATGCCATTTCAAAGCATGCTGGTAGTTCATTTGGAATTTTGTCCTTGCCCTGTGTCTTTGTTTGCACATTCAGCACTGCTGCTCATAAAGCTTTTGAGTGTACTCTGGGCTTCAGTTCCCTCATTTATTTTATAAGGAGTTATGTTAAATGATTTTTAATAATTGTAACTATGCAATGTTTAAAATTTTATGTTTTAATTATAATCCATGTGTTTTAAATGATTAAGAAAAGATATCATTTCTCACATTTAAACACCTACCAGGCCAAATTTGAATTGATAGCTTTTTTGTTTTAAAGGTTTCTGCTACATTATTAGTAAAATAATTGTTGAAAGACAACTTGTGAATTATTTGAAATGGTCATTGCAAACTCTTTATTAAATATGAGACAAGGCCCTGTGTTTGATCCTAGCACAACAAAAAGAAAAGGAAAAGAAGACAAGGTTTTAGAATGTTCTAAGGAGCCTGATATATATATATATATATCGATATATATGCCATATATCGATATATATATAATTTATATATTTATTTATATTTTTAAATTATATATGTGTGTGTGTGTGTGTGTGTGTATGTATATGGTACTGAGGATTGAACCCAGGGGTGTTTAACCAATGAACCACCTCCCAAGACCTTTTTATATTTTCTTCAGAGACAGGATCTCACTGAGTTGCTTAGACCTCACTAAGTTGCTGTGGCTGGCCCTGAACTCGAGATCCTCCTGCCTCAGCCTCTGGAGCCTGGATTACAGACATATATCACCGCGCCCAGCTTTACTACTTCTTTTTAACCCACAACGTAGAGAGAGGGTAGCATGGCATACAAGACTATGCACTGAAGAGAGACTGGCAAGTTAGAACATTGGTTTGGCTACTTCATAGTTGTGGGATGTGAACAGGTTACTCTCTCACTTTTCATCTGTAAAACAGGGATAATAACTTTACCTACTTCTTAGGGTTGGTGTGAGGATTACTCAACCTATGTATTAAAGCACTTATGACAATGCCTAGTGTGTAATAATCCAACATAAATGTTGGTTATTTTTATATAATTATGTAGCTATCCTATTATGCAGTCTGCCTCTGGGGAAAATAGGCTATCCATGTAGACAAATTTATTTGGTTGCTAGATCTTTGGCTTTTAAAAAAATAAAGCAAACCAAGGTGTTCTACCTCATTTTTTGACCATTTCTTCTAAATAAATGCTTAAATAAAGACTATTAAGTTTACTTTTAAAACTAAGCAGATGATTTATGCAATGATAATGGATAATTATCACAGCAACTCAGGAGGCTGAGGCAAGAGGACTGCAAGTTCAAAGTCAACCTCAGCAACTAAGCAAGGCCCTAAGCAACTTAGCAAGTACCCCTGAGTTCTATCTCTGAGACACCACCCCCAAAACAAAACAAAACAAAAAACCAACTACATCTCAGTCGACTCAGTTAAAATTAATTGTGTTTCTTTCTTTTCAGAGTAACATGATAGTTCAGTTTTTTTGGGTGGGTGGGTACCATGGATTGAACACAAGGAGTGCTGAGCCACATCCCCAGCCTTTTGTATTTTGAAACAGAGTCACTAATTTGCTGAGGCTGGCTTTGTATTTGTGGTCCTCCTGCTTCCGCCTCCCAGTTCCCTGG
Organism: Glaucomys volans; assembly: GCA_020662805.1. Taxonomy (NCBI): domain Eukaryota; kingdom Metazoa; phylum Chordata; class Mammalia; order Rodentia; family Sciuridae; genus Glaucomys; species Glaucomys volans. Next base: position 8,843 of record JAJEJO010005204.1, read on the forward strand.
AATTACAGGTATACACCTCTGCACCTGGTTCAAAGTATTTTTTATTATGGAAAATTCCAAACTTACATACTGTGTACTACCATTGAAATTTTAATAGCAAATATTCATTTCTTTTCCTTTTTCCTTTGAACTCAGAGACATTCAGTCACTGAGCCACATCTCCAGTCCTATTTTGTATTTTCTTTAGAAACAGGGTCTCACTGAGTTGTTTGGTACCTTGCCATTGCTGAGGTTGGCTTTGAACTCAGGATCCTCCTGCCTCAGCCTCCTAAGCTGCTGGGATTACAGGTGTACTCCACAGCACCCGTTTCCTTTGAAGTGGAGATGGTGATATTATTATATATCCCTCAGTTGTATCTGACATTTTTTTGTTTTGTATGATTCAGCACAAATCAGTTACCATCCAAATACAAATACATAGTAAGATATTTATAATATTTAATATAGGTTACAGATTAAGCCAGTTTCTCTGTAAGTATGGCAACAGTAAGGTCATTAATAGGGTATAAATACTTGAATTAAAAATTAAGATCTGATAATGTGTTTGACAGTATTTTTATATATTTATTGCTACACCTAAAATCATATGTTTGACTTGAAATCTCAAAGCGGATTTTTGTTTTTTTATAAAGGGATACTAGGGCTGCAGTTGTAGCTCTGTGGTAGAGCACTTGCCTAGCATTGTGAGGCACTGGGTTCAATTTTCAGCACCACATATAAGTAAATGAATAAAATAAAGGTCTTTGAACATCTAAAAAATATTTTTAAAAGATGAATAAATGGATACAAGGAATACACTAGTTATGATACTTTGTGGGTTTTTTTCTTTTTTGGTAAAGGAATATTTTAGGCCGATGGCACTTTTGTTTTATGCCAGTATTTGAAGGTTGAAAGAATGCTCAAATTTTTTTAGCTTTTCCCTATTCTCAGAGTTCTAGTATAGCTATAATAATAGTTTTTAATATTAGTTCATTATTTTCATTTTTAGTTTTTTTCAGATACTGTTTCTTAATATAGTATACTATATAACATTCTTCATATTTTTTTTTACTAAATGTCACTATTAGACTAATTTCTGACAATACCTGCAGGGGACATCTTTGTTCTCTGAAGCAGAAAATTACAATATTAGGAAAATTGGATAGAGAGACCAGTATGTTTGCATGAGAGCAAATGGTTTAAAATAGCAAAAATAGACTTTGTTCTGTGGCTTGGAATAAGTTATCTAGATGAGTACCATTGTATTCTAAAAATACTTTAAATTGTTAATGTTTTTTTCATTTGAAATATGTGGAGATACCACTTTGAGTTTTGAAATTCTGATTTCTTTCATATCATATCTAGAATCATTAAGCCATTATTCATTCTCTGTGACTTAATATGACAAAGATATTTTTATGATGTCATTTATTCTCTGCTAATGATAATAGCTAGTATCATTACTTACTATATGCTGCATGTTTCTAAGAACATAATATGTAGAGTTCATTTAATCCTCACATAAGTATATGATGTAGTACTGTTCTAGCCCCCATTTTTACAGATGAGAAATTAAATAATAAAGAGGTAATTGATTTTTCCAAGGTCACACAGCTAATAAGTATTGGAGCCATGATTTTAGGATCCATGCTCTTAACCACTTTGTATTCAGTGTAATCCTAATTCAAGAAAATAGAATCTTAGGCAGAAGCAAATAAGCCTGCCTTTTTCACAGAGGTTTAAAAAACAGTCTATTGCAGGTGTGTTCAGAAAAGGGAAATACAAAAAATTCCATTGGTAACAGCAAAATACTAATAAAAAGTAAGTAGTAGTAGGTGATTAGATGATTAGAAGCATATTCAACCATAAAGTGGAGTACTATGCCACTTTCAAAAGGGATGAAAATTTGTACTTCAGAGTGATCTTCAGAATACATATAAGATAGAATAATATAGGACTATTCCGTATGAATTTCCTACAGACATCTTAAATTCAGTACACCAGCAGCATCTGATTATTATTGGCACCACAGCTGTATCCAATTGACCAAACTGAAAACTGTAAGAAATGCAAAACTTCTTCAGCTTTGGTCCACTGTTCAATTGTTTCTATATACAATAAATTCTACTTTGAATTTTCTCTTGATTCTTTTCCACACTCCTACCCCAATCTGATAATGGCATTTTTCTGCATAGTTTTTTCAAAACTATCTCATCTTCCCCACCTTGATTTAGATTTATACTGCATACAAAGGGACTAATAAAAGTATGGATCCTTAAGTCAGAATGCCCACGTGTATCTTGACTCCAGTACTTATTCGCTGTGTGAACCTTTGGACTACAGATATTCTATTTTAGCTCTGAAATACTTGTGTCCTTTACACAATAATTATACCTTTATATATTAATAAAATGCATGATGATAGAGCATTGGTTTGTAGTTATATATGTAAATGAGTTAATATTTTAAAAGTCATAAACGTATGTACATAACTATGTTCAAGTATTTTCTTTGTTCCTTTTCAACTGCCTTATGCGTATGTGGGTTCTCTGACCCCTTACATCAATTCTGAAACTCCCCATCCCCAGAGCAAAAAGAAAAAGAAAAAATCTACAAGGATTCTTATGGGTCGGGATCACAACCACAGCTAAATATTATGCCATAAAGTCTCTTCTGATCCTTCCCTTCCCTTCTCTATTCTGTATATAAATTTAATCAAGAGTTTTCTGTGGCATAGTTTAGAACCACTAGATATTAAAGGTTTCTTTAAAAAGCTGTACTCAGACTCTCCTAGCCAGACTCCTTGTTCAGAGATGACCACTTATATTGCTTAGAGCTGATTTGTATGTTACTTTGTGTCTTTAAATAATACCTGTGCATTGTTCCTTCATGACATTTATTGACTTTGCACCTCCTCTTTACCTCCCTCTTCCAAATAAAGTTGTATTCTTACATCATTTGTTCTTTTTAGATATACATGACAATAGAGTGTATTTTGACATATTATACATACATGGAGCATTACTTATTCTAATTAGGATCCCATTCTTGAGGTTGTATGTGATATGGAGTTACACTGGCGATGTATTTATATATAAGGATAGGAAAGTTATGTCTGATTCATTCTACTGTCCTACTTTCATCTATTACATCAGTTTTTAATGTTCACTTTAAAATTCCTGTTTCCTGTTCAAAGCTGAGATGTGTAGTTAGCTGTGATTACTTCTTTTTCTGCATAACTTTTTTGTAGTTTCTGAAATTAGTAATTATCTTTTTGTTTTGGTATAAGATTTTATATATACTACATTCTCTGACAGATGTCTTAGCTCAGTATGTTTAGACACATCAAGTGTTCTATTATTCCAATTTTTAAGAAGTCTCTTCCAGAGACATGCTGACTCTCCACTCCCAGCTCCTTTTCCTCCAAGACTGTAGTTTTTCTTATTCGTAGTGTTCTGTAGTTTTACAATTATGTTCCTTAATGTGGCTTATAAGTCTTTCTTTCTGGTATTGATGGCATTTTAATCTAGAAGCAATCTGTTTTAGGCCCTTTACAGAAAGCACACTATCTTTCTCTCCTGAAGTGGCAGTTGTTGCTCAGATCTGAGAAGTTTGTGGTGCTGGAGATCCAACGCAGAGCCTGGCATCTGCTAGGCAATGCTCTACAACTGAGCCATATCCCCAGCCCACACACTTTATTTCTTAAATAGACCTTCAAACAGTTGTCTTCTTCCTTGTCTTTATTTTCAGTCTTCATTTTTTTCCTATATTTAGCTTCCCCCTTCTCTTTTCTAAAAGTTCGTGGTTCTAATAATTCCTGTGTTTTCACAGCTTCTCAGCTTTCTTTATTGCCATCTTAGGACTCTGCTTTCTCTGATCTGATGAGTCAATTTCCTCTTTAATTCTCTCCTTCTTTCATCCCCTTTGTGTTCTTAAACTTACATCCCCCTGTCTTAAACATTTATTGTAGTTTTGGTGAGGTTTCAGGAGGAAACAATGTATGTTTTAACAATCAGCATGTAGCCTTACTTCTTACTTATACGTAAATAGAGTGTCTAGTGACATCTACCTCTGAGACTCTATTAGTCTGCATATTTTCCTAATTTTTCTCTTCTTCCCAGGTCTAATTTTTTTAAAAAATAAACTTTATTGATGTCATATTTAATTCTGTTTTGAGTTTTATCTCTTCTCAGGATTGGTGCCTTATCCCTGTATCACTTCTTGGATGGTATGGTGCTTGGGACACAAAGTTTTATATTTTAACATTATGCAGGGCATTCCTTTCACTTCTTCAAATTAAAGAGTGTTGTCAACCGTTTGTGCTACTTGTTTACCTTAGGAATGTTTGGAAATGCTGGTCATGTTTTCGACTGTCACAGTGTTTGGAGCACACTGTTCTCACTTAATGAGCAGGGACACTGGAGGCTGTGATCTTTAGAAGCACAGCTGGAAGTCACAAAGGAAACCTGACTGTCCTGAGGCTAGTACCTCTCAGCCATTGTCTGTTCTCATTCCCACCTCACAAGTTGTTGGGCTGAAAGCATAAGATAGAAGTCCTTCTTCGTCCTCATTCCTGACCTCCATCTTCCTTACTCTGAAAAAAATAAAACCAACAAACAGAAACATTCCACTCCTCTTTGAATTTGATATCACCCATCTTTGTTACAGAGAGAACATCTAGCTTGTGAAAATTATTTGTATTTCAAGTTTTTATATGGAAAGGTCATATAACTAATAATATCTAAAAGTGAAAAAAATTTGATTTCTAGTTTAATAAATATATGGTATATATACAACATGCCCCTTTGGTTTATTGATAAACTTAAATGTAGATTTATTTTTGGACTGTGAGAATTGGTGTTATAATTTGCCTTTTCACCATTAAAAACCAATTCTTTTTAAATGCCTTGCTGCCTCTATTAGGGCAACATTTTCTAAGGATTATTTGTTTAAAATGGAAGGGTAACAATTACCTTAACAGCTTGTTGCCTACGTTATCACAGTGTGATCAAACATAATTCTATGCAAGATTTTTAGATGTGTCGAAATATTATATACCTCTTTTAATTGATTTGCAGTTTTTAATAGATCGTTTTGTAAAAGGGTATCTAGTGCCAGGATATAGCATACCTCATGTATTTGTATGTATTCTCAAATTATATGTATGATATTTAATGTAGTACTTTTTTTTTTCTTGTGTTTTAAATGAAGCAATGACTTGCAGCATTGAATTCACCAGTGTGCCTTTCTTTTTTTTTAGGTTGTGGAAAATGCCCTTAAAGTGAACCCAGTATTAGGTCCACAAATGTTTCAACCGATTTTACCCAGTGTTTTCAGGGGTATTATAGAAGGGGAGGTAAGATTTTTCTTAATCTTCTAAGGATAATAATTGGACTCCATATTTCTATTTTTCAGTTTTCTCCTTCATTGGAAAATCATTTTTCCTCATTGATAAATGTAAAAGGAAAGTTTTTCTTATCATTTAGATCATATTAAATTTAATAATTTTTAAGATAGTTGTATACCTTTGATTTTTCAAACTTTCCCACATAGAAAAGTGCAGATTTCTTTTGATGTCTCATCACTTTCACTCATATACATGTATATTCACACACAGTGATTTGAAGTAGAGTAATATTTAGTGACTTAATTCTAGTACCTTACTATTGAGAATATGAGAGGGGGGAATAGTGCTAGTATTGTTACAGACTGTATGAAACTACTGGCTATTTTCCAAATCCAGCTTTTAAATAGATCCATGTAACTGTATATTTTGTATAAGTATACCATTGACAAATAGTCTTTCTTTTTACTATATGTTGATACATGCATAATATATGTATAATCCCTATAAATAATAAATATTTTCCAGGTATTAGGTATATTTAAAAATTTAGTGAGAACTCAGTCAATGTTGGCAGTTCATTCTAAGGAGAAGCAATATGAAGGAGAATTTTTTTTATATTCCTGTTGATGGTTACCATGTCAGTGATTGTTGATAATTGTACTTATATCTTAACACAATTTTGCATTTGCTGTATTTCAATTGTACAGAGGTACCCTGTAGTGATGTCCACGTATCTTGGAGTCATGGGTCGGGTTCTGCTGCAAAACACTAGTTTTTTTTCTTCACTTCTTAATGAGATGGCACATAAATTTAATCAGGAGGTAAGAGTCCATATGCAAATATCTTTCTCCAAATATAAACTGAAAATAGTTGATGAAACGAGTCTTTATAAAAGTTCTTTTGAAGCATTTAAATACTTGCATTTATGTATTTTATATATATTTTACCTGTTATTTTGGGTAGAAGGAAGATAAAGGATTCAATAAATTATAATTTAAACTTTTACATTTTGATCTTGCTCAAAATATCGGATTTTGTTCTGCTTCATCATATAACTTTCATTTGTTTTTGGTTGCAGTTTTCTGAAACAATTATTTTGCATATATGTATACACTGTTACTTTTTTTTTTTTTTTTTTTTTTTTGCAGTGTTGGGGATTGATTGTTTGTTTCAGTCTTTCTACGAACTTTTTTTCCTACCTTGGACTGATAAAGTTTCTGTTCTAAGTATATGAAAATGACCTTTTTAGTAAAGGTTCATTAAAAGATAACTGAAACCAACTACCAGGATAAAGATGTAGAGGGTAGAGTGCGCTGATATCTATAGAATGGAGACATTTTATGAAATCTTTTAGTTTATCACTGAAACAAATTTAACTAATTTTAGGAAATACACACATTAAGGAAGTACAGATTTTACAATGTATATAGTTGTTCTAGAATTAAACTAATCACATTAGGAATTCTCCCCAGTCTTTGTTGTGATGAGTAGATAATAAAGATTTTTCATTAGTTTTTTAATTGGATAAGGATAATATTACATAGTTACATAGTTTAAAGGGTTTATTTTCTTTTATGACTAATGGAGAATGTGTCTATATTGGATAGTACTCATTTGCAAACCTTGTAATCAGTTTGGATATCTTCACTTAATTTTCTGTTCTACTTTGATTTTGGGGTAGTATTGAAAGATGTGAAGTTACCACAAAAAACTTTAGTGTTAAAATTCAGAACTGTCTTAAACCTGCTAGTTCTTAAAGTGTCTGACAGATACTTCAATAATTTTACATATTTTTTTGAGTTCACTGTGGTATCTCAGGATACACAACACATATTTTGGGGTGCTAAAGTATAAAAAAATGGCATATACTAATAAGTGCTTTCCTGATTATTATAAATATTTTGTTGAAATGTTTCTTGGAAAAAAGGAGAAACACTAAAATACAAAAGTATGAGACTATAAGGTTCATTTTTTGAGATCAAACCCATGAGGTAGAGTTTGGTATTAAATACACATTTTTAAAGTGCTGAAAGTAGAAAAGCATTTATAAGCAAACCCTGCTGGGATGCTCTTTAAATCTACATGATAGATTTGTACTTGATTACATGTTACTTTGTAAATCTAGTTGTATCAGTGGATGTAGGACGGGGTGGGGGCACTTTTAAAAATGGCTTTTATGATTGTAGAGACTGATAAGTCTGATTTTGTGGGGTAGGCTAGAAATAGAAACTCAGGCAGGATTTCTGTGCTGCAGTTTTGAGTCAAATTTCTTTCTTTTCTTCTTCTTTTTTTTTTTTTTTTTTTTGCATATAACTGCATTATCTAACATAGTGTCTTCTACTAAGTTACCTCATTGTTGTAAACATTAATCACATCTATAAAATACTTTTGTAGCAAAAGCTAGTTTAGCTTTGGACCAAATAAGCACCTTTGCCTGGCTAAGTCAACACATAAAATTGATCACCACACTGATTAATTCTACATTATATTGTTTTTTAAATCTCTTTTTAATTTAGGGAATAACTGTCCTAGGATATATTTTTTGTTTTCATTTGAAAGTCTGTAATTTCAGTTTGTAACCTGTTTGTCCTTTCCTCTGAAAGTAGTAGCATATCAGCCTGGCAAATCATAAAGTGTTAATAACAATCATCCAACTGAATAAGCTATAAGTATCAATTGACAATTTCGAGAAATAAGTGTACGTTTTGGTGTACTAGGAAGGATGTTTTTATTGGTGATTTATTAAATGAAGTTACTAAAGTCACTCATTAGCCACATGTAGGTTTTTAGTAAATCTACTTAGCTCTCAGGGTTAATTACAGTCAGTTTCTGGTTTTGCTTACATTATTCCTTTCCAGGTTAAAGCATACTCCAAAATCAGATATTGCAGTTCTGTGGTTTGTTATAATTGAACTTCAACCAAGATTTTGGAGGTTTTAGCCCTTAACAGTACTTATCCTTAATTAAACAGAATTTCAAATATTTTGAGGTGCTGCTTTTTTTTTTTTTTTTTTTTTTTCAGATGGACCAGCTTTTGGGAAACATGATTGAAATGTGGGTTGATCGAATGGACAATATTACCCAGCCTGAAAGAAGAAAACTTTCAGCTTTGGCTTTGCTTTCTCTGCTGCCATCTGATAATAGGTAAGAAAATGTTTTCTTAAAATTGGTTTCTTTAAAACATCAAAATGTAGACTCCAATTTTTGTCCCTCAGTAATGCCCGGTGTTGCTGGGCAGTGTTGTTTTTATGTATGTATATTATAATTTTATTAATACATAATGAGGTAGCAAGTACCGATCTAGAAAATCTAGAAAGGAATAAATGGAACAAGATTTTTTGTTTTTTGTTCTTGTTTTGGTTGTGGGTTTTTTGTTTTTGTATTGTTTTGTTTTTTCTTTTTTCTAGTGGTTTTTTTTTTTTTTTTTTTTTTTTCTTTAATTTTTTTAATTTTTTGATACCAGAACCCAGGGGTCGGTCACTTAACCACTGAATCACATCCTCAGCCCTTTTTATTTTTTTATTTTGATACAGGGTCTCACTAAGTTGCTTGGGGCCTGGCTAAGTTGCTGAGGCTGACCTGAAACTTGAAATCCTCCTACCTCAGCTTCCCTATTCTCTGGGATTACAGAAGTGTGCCACCAAGCTCAGCTGTAACATGTTTTTGAGCAATGTGGGCTCCAGCTTAAGTTGGTTATATTAATTTTCCAATTAATTTCAGTTTTGTATGAATTTCCATTTTTTATTAATGACCAGATTTAATTAGTCTTATTTTAGGTCCTCTTTTTACAGAGAAGTATTAAACATCTAACACTACAGAGTTACTTCATGAAGCAGGTTACAGAGTATGGTCATTCAAGAGTATTATTAAATCATTTTGTTGTCTTTAATTTGTGATGTCTAAAGAAGCTTGCAAGTTATTTTTTTCTCCTTACTTGGATGAGGTCATTATGCTGTACTTTACAGACTTGGTTAAAATTCTCAATTGTATAAAGCAAATACAAAGTGTGTTGATTTGAACATATAAAGAAGAGTATTTATTTCTTTGTGGTGTGTGTTTTGTGGTACTAGAGATTAAACTCATGGGTGCTTTATTCCCAACCCACATCCACAGCCCTTTTTGTATTTTATTTTGATACACTGCCTTGCCAAGTTGCTGAGGCTTGGTAATCTTCCTGCCTCAGCTTCCCAGGTAGCTTGGATTATGGGCAGGTGCCACTGTGTTCAGCTGATTATCCCCTTTTTACAGAGCAAACAAATGCTTTAAAATATTACTTAACATTTCCAAGGTAAGAGATCTAGCATGCATAGGCCAAATCTGAACCAGGATATCTTAATTCCCAGAGTTGTGCTTTTAACTGCCAGTTGATATTGCATCCCAGGTGGACATGCACAAGACAAAAGCTTGCCTCCCTATTAAATCCAGTGGTCTGATATTATTTTTGGAAACCAAATTTAAGTGATCTCTATTTTAACTCACTGTTATTTCTTTTGGAAGGAAAAATAGTGACTTGAGAAGTATTTGGGCTTTTTATATTGAAATGTTACAGAACTTAGTACTTGGCAGTAGTTAGCACTCTGTAAACATTTATTGAATTAATTAATGAATGGAAAATAAAGTTAATAAAGTACATTAGGGTTTTTTTTCTAGAAAAGTATTGAGATTGTTGAGAGGAAGCTAGACATGGCATAAGTTAGGAAGTATAGAAAGATATCTGATTTGCTAAAAGGATATTTGTTTTACATATTTCATGAAAATACTGCTTGAGATATATTGTGATTTTATGTGAAATCTATTCTTGCTACAACTTCTTTGTCACTTTATGAGTATGGTACAGTCTTTTTTTTTTTTTTTTTAATTGTTCTGTGGAACTTTCAGTATCCTTTTTGTTAGAATACTTTCAAAATTTTTCTCCATTGTTTTAGGTCTTTTATTTATATATAGAGGGATTATTTATTTTTATTTTTATTTTTTTTTTTTTTTTGGTACTGGGGATTGAACCCAGGGGCACTTGACCACTGAGCCACGTCCCCAGCCCTATTTTGTATTTTATTTAGAGACAGGGTCTCACTGAGTTGCTTAGGGCCTCACTAAATTGCTGAGGCTGGCTTTGAACTCTTGATTCTCCTGCTTCAGCCTCCCAAGTGCTGGGATTGCAGGCAGGCGCGTATGAAAGTAATATCTAGATTTTTATTTTTATATGCCTTTGTTTAGTGTTTTCCAAAAAATATTCCTTAAAAGGCATAAATTAAACAGAAAGTATAATTTGTCGAAGAGAATAACTCAAACGTTTTAAAAAATTTTTGCTTGCTAAAATGACAATTCGTTCTTCAGATTCAAAAACACTTTTATATAATCCAGCCCCAAGAATTTCAAATATAAGTGTTCTTTGAGACCAAGTGCTTTAAGAACTTTTCTAGATTCAAGGAGACTTCCAGTGGGGAATGTTTAACATAAGCTAGTTGAATAATTCAAAAAGGGACTGCCAAAAAGCAGCTGGATATTTACATCTGATGGCTTGCTTTTAGGAGGAATTGCCTCATAATCTGGGTGGCAGATTTACCAAGCCTGCTTAGATTGGATACTTATTTTCCTCCACAATTCTCATATATCTTAAAAATAATATATATAGTCAGCATTTGGAAATGTGTTATAATTTAAGGATTTTCTAAGTCACTTTGTATTTGTAATTTTGAACACATTAGATTAGTAGAATCAAAGTAAAAATTAATTTCCCAAAGAGTATCATTTTGGTATAGTTTAAGTCAAAGGTGGTTTACAGTTAATTATGGATATGTTTTATTTGAATTATGTATTATTATGACCATTCCTAAGTGAGTAACATGGTAGAATTTTATTTTCATCTTTTAAAACAGAATGAACCTGTTATAGTATTTTATCTGTAAATCCTTAGTCTTAAATTTTAGTACTTTTTCTACAGTAAAAATTATTTCTCATATTTTTGTATGTCTTTCTCATGTATTGCGATATAATTCACAGATCATACAATTCACCCACTTAAAGTTAATTCAGTAATTTTTAGTACATCTACAGTTGTCCAGTCATTGCCACAATTACATTTTAGAACATTTTCATCACTCCCATAAGAAAACATGTACCCTTTAGCAATTTTCATTTTCTCAATCTCTCCAGCCACTGGCAATCTCCAATTTACTTTCTGTTTGCATAGATAGGCCTATTCTGGACATTTCATATAAATGGGATCAATAGTGGTCTCTTGTGACTGGTTTCTTTAGCATGTTTTCAGGGTTCATTATGTTGTAGCATGTGTCACTGTTTTCTTTTATTGCTGAGTAATAGTCTATAGGATAGATATACCACATTTTGTTTAACCGTTCATCAAATGATGGACATTTGAGGTGTTTCTGTCTTGGGGTAGGTATTAATAATGCTGTATGAACATTTGTATCTTTCTGTGCATTGAGGACCCATCTCACTTCACATTTAGGATCAATTATTGTTCAGTGTACCCTGGCATCCTGAAACAATTCTGTTGATTTATATATATCTTCAGTCTGACTTTCTGAGTGCTTATAAATTTGGAGTACATTCTCAGTTCTTTCCTCACATCTACAAGCAGTGCCCTGGAATTATCTTTTAGATTGTTTCAAAATCAGCTAATGTTGGAATTTTTCATTATTTTCCATTATCTGTGGAATTTTGTCCTTAGGGATTTGGTTAAAAACAAAGAATTTGGAATTTTTTATTTAAAAGACATGTGGTTCCGTTTTCAAGGTTCAGTTTATCACATTCCATTTGTTAAATTCTTAAACCAAAAAAAAAAAATTACTTGGTATCATAAATTACAATAAAATTTTGTATATGGAAACATGGTAAAGTTTAAATTGAGGTGTAAAACTTGACTCAATTTCTTTCTGCCTCATATTTCTCATCTATGAATGGGTATAATAATAGTACCCCACCTCATGGGCTGCTATGAAAATTATAGAGATAAAATAGTAATCTCAATATCCTAGAAGATTGTTACCAGTAGTCCCCCAGATACCAAAATCCACAGATGCTCAAGTCCTAAGTCTATATAAAATAGTATAGTATTTGCATGTGGCCTATACATATCCTCTTGTGTACTTTAAATAATCTCTAGGTTTTTTATAATACTGAATATAATGTAAATGTTGTGTAAATAATTGTTACACTGCATTACTTAAGAAATAATGACAATGAAAAAATGTCTGAACATGTTTGGTACAGATGCGAACATCATACCCTAGATAGTACATAATTGGTCATAGGCAGACAGTGCACAAACAGCAAGTGATGGAGAGAAATTGAGGGCCTATGAAATGATGGGAGACTACAGCAGAGTATGCCTACACATCATTTCATTCAAGTGAATTCAGCATAGTGTTTAGTGTGTGGTATATTCAAATTTTGCCTAGCAGAACTTTCTGAAATATTTTTTTCAGAGTGTTTTTAGTCTGTGGTTGGTTGAATCTATAAATATAGAACCTACAGACTCAGAGTGCCAGCTATACCTGAAACATCTTGAGAACTCTCTGGGCAAGGGAAAACTGGCCCAAAGAGTTCAGTTGTTAAATTAACCTATGTCTGATCCAGCAGTAGTGAAAGGAATCAATTTCATATTCTTCATATCTGATTTCTCTGCTCCACTAACCCTTTCTGGCTGTATATTCCTTTTTCAGGTTGGGAGTTGTAGAATTTTATATGTGGAATTTTTCTGAATCTGTAGGTGGCTATTTTATAGTACATAGTAGAAATTTGTGATCTGTGACTAGGAATTGATTATTGGTCACTGGCTGTTGGAGTGAGAAAGGCTGTTTGGTGCTTTTTTTGCCTGCCAAAATAACAGAGATAAATGATTGTTTCTCTAGCAGATCCAAGTTATATAGATGCAAGATGAGTCAGGTATGAAGAAGTTAGCAGAATGGGTTCCAAGAATCTGTTCCCATTTTCCAATTACAAAAAGGCATAGTTGTAGAATTCTTTTCTCCACAGTTGCAAATCTGATCACTCTCATGCCTGACAGATGTTATTGTTCGGAGCCTTGGAAGGCTTTGTAGTTGTTTATATATACTTCTGGCAAGATTTTATTGGGTGTTTTTTAGCACTAGCTATTTGACGATGAATGTTGCCTTAGGTGTTATTTAGATTAACTTGGTGATGAATTTTCTTTCCACAGTATCTCTGATGGATGTTCATACAGCTTCCATTTAGACACTTTGCTAACAGGAAATTCCTGCTCTTTTGGGCAGCAGCCTATTTTGTTGTAGGGCTTATTTCTAGCAATAGCTATTTATTAGAGAATGGTTATCCTCAAAATGTTGATGGATTCCCAGATCTTTGCTCTTTACTTAATAGGCTATTCCCGATGTTCAACACAACCTTCATTCATATAGCTTTACCTATTTCATAACACTGTCTTTTGAGGCAAGAAAATAATCAGTTTCACAAGGATTATCCATAGTTTCTAGAAGAGATTTACTCTGTCATGGACTTACTGAGTCATCTCTTAAACTCGTTATCTTTTCCTTTTTTGTTCCTCCACCTCCCTCCCCATCCTTGTCTCTGTCACTGTCTCTTTTTCTCTCTTATGTAAAACTATAAGGATTGTGATCAACTGGAAATTGGTAATTAAGCATAAATAAGAACCATTAAAATGAAAAGAATATGCAGGAAAGGGAAATTCTAATATAGTTCAGATCTGAAATTACAAACTATCTTAGATGGTGGTGGATAATAGCACAGGTGGGAACACATAGTGGTAGAAGCCCTCACCTCATGATCCAAAGCAAAAGAGAGAAGAAGTGACCAGCATACCATAGTTCCCTTCAAGGACATGCTTCCAGTGACCTAGGACTGTCCACTAAACCCCACCTCCTAAAGATTTTCACCTACTCCCAATAGCATTAAACTGGGAACTAATTTGTTAATCCAGGGCCCTTTGGAGGGTATTTATCCAAACCATAGCAGATGCTATATATCTGCATACAAGTAGATTATATATATTTTGCAGATCATAATAGGACAGTTCTTTTATGTATACAATCTCATTCTTCTAAAGGCAGAATCTGAATGGAAAAGAAATAAATGTTTATTGATACCTGAATCATGAGATTGTTTGGAGAAAAAGTTTCTATAAAAGAAAATTCAGAAAAAAAAAAAGAAAATTCAGTAGCAAGCATGAGAGCAAAACAATTCAATGAGTCAATTTCATGGAAGTAAATAGGGGGAAACCTGTTTAGGCAGGTGAGTGTAGTGTGTGTATATATATATATATATATACACACACACACACATATATATGTATATTAGTAGAAGTCATAAAGGTTATGAGAAACCATTTTGATTTGCTATTACAGAACAAATGTCAAAATTTAGATTGGAGAGATTTATTTCACAGTGGAAATCATATGAAGATTTAACAAAACATGTTATAGAATTTAAAGCTCGTAAGAGTATGGATTGCTGTGAAATGATAATGCAGAGTGAAAGCTCGGGGAAATGTACCTTTCAGTAAGTTTAGTAGAAAATCAGTAAACTTGAGTACTAATTAAAATTTAAGTGGCCAGTTTTGCCACTAATCAGTATGATCATAGCAAGGAAAATGAGGAGGTCTCAAATTCCTTCATCATCTTCTGTTGATCTCTGATCTTCTCTAGTCATGATCACCTGTCTCTAAGAGCAGAACTCCTAGATGAAGGAAGAGATAAACTTTGTTTTGCTTGATGTTGAAATTTTTAACAAGTCAACCTGAAATTTACTGTATACTACTTAGATGTAGTCTTTGTATTGTAATCACTTCAGTGTAGTTTCCCTCATTCTTTAGAATGTGAGAAATGCAAGGTTTATTTTATTCTGTCTTTTCCTTACTATAATTTTCTAAAAATTATATGTAGAATATATTACATATTATGTATATATGCATTCCAGGGCGCCCCCACCCCTCCCCATCTGACTAAGTGTTTTTGTCTGCTTTGGAAACTTCTGGAGTAGAAGGTGAAATTGTTATTCTGATCTATATTACCTGTGGTTTTCTTCCTTTAAATTTTTGACTTTTTTCTCTTCAAAATGTATGATGCAATTGGAAACTCATGGGCCACGCTTTCTTTATTCCACTTTGTATGTTACTGAAAATGCTAAACAAAATGAACTTGAGAAACATATCCCCTGCCTCTAATTCATGTTTTTTCTGTTACTTATTTTATTGTTTTCACTTTTCTTTGTGGGGAGGGTGCGGCGGGGGAAGAGGAGTCCTGGGGGTTGAATCCCAGGGTGCTCTCCCACTGACCTACATCCCCAGCCATTTTTATTTTTTTATTTTGAGATAAGGTCTTGATAAATTATGATCCTCCTGCTTCATCCTCTTGAGTAGATAGAGTTACAGGTGTCCACCATTGTAGCCAGTGATTTCTAGTTTCTTTATTGGTAGAATAGCAGTCACAATAACCAGCCATGAAGGGTAGTTGTGAGAATTGTGAATCATTTTGATTAAGATCTGTCATCCAGTATGCACCTCTGATGTTTTTGTATTACAGAGAGATAGTCCCTGGGGTATTGTATCAAGTATTTAATGTGTGTGTGTGTGTGTGTGTGTGTGCGCACTAGGGATTGACCTCAGGGGTGCTCTGCCACTGAGCCACCTATATTCCCAGCCCTATTTTGATCTTTATTTTGAGACAGGGTCTTGTTAAGTTGCCCAGTCTGACCTTGAACTTGAGATGCTACTGACTCAGAGTAGGGATTATAAGCATGTTAGCATCACACCCTGCTCAGAGCTATAAATCTTAGAGATTTACTTCATTCTAATAAATTCATACTAATTTAGATATATGCAGGATAAAGTCCTTCACTCTTTCACTCTGTGTCTTTCTTGTGAATATAACCTTTGTCAATAATTTGGCATCCCTCTTGGAACCCATTGCATATACCTTAATATATTAAGGTACTAATTGGTAGTACTCTGGGTTTTTGAGCACAGAAATATTTCGAAAAATTTTTGAAAGAGCCCAGAGAATAATGTAACATTTGTAATCACTATTCTAAGTTGTTGGTTGTACCTATTGATTTTAAAGGACTAAGGCATAAAGTGGAAGTCTCTAGTATGTGTTGAGTATAAAAATGTATAAAAACATTTTATACATTTAAAAAATTTCCAAGCATCTTTACCTCATATACTTCTTATTTCAACTTGTTTTTTCCACTCAGTAATTATCAATTGTTGAGATCTAGAGCCTGTTGAAATTTAGAATCTGAATATTTAAAGCTTGCAAATCACCTTCTTTAAAAAAAATTCTTATTTTGGGGGCTGTGATTATGGCTCAGTGGTAGAGTGCTTGTCTAGCATGAGTGAGGCACTGGTTTTGAGCTTCAGCACCACATAAAAATAAATAAAAATAAAGGTATTATGTCCATCTATAACTAAATTTTTTTAAATTTATTTTTAAATTTTGGGAGATATTTAGGTGTATATGTTAGAAAAACTCTAAATGCATTCTGAAAAATAAGTTCCTGAGATTTCCTTTCAACAATACTTTTGAAACACAGATAAAATTACTTCCTGTCTCTCAGTTTCCTGTATCCATGGCAACCTCTGTTTTACACAGTGCAGAGGAACCAATGTGAAGAGTGGTGTTTCCTGAGCAAACTGTGACTTTAAAAAAAAAAAGTGGAGGGCTGCAGGTCAGCAGTGGTACAGAAAGAAATGGAGTTTAGAAATGTTGCTCTTAAGATTTAAAAAAGGAACCTTTACTTGATTCAGCGAAGTGTTAATAATGTGAATTTCCTGTTCTTGGTAAGATTATTTATTTAAATATAAACTTTTAGCTGGATGAAAAATAATTTAGTTTTGTGAAAAACTTCAAAGGGAAGTTTGTTCTGTAATGTATTTTCATTATAATTTATTTGCTGTTGAACTTTAAATTGATAAAGGGACATATATTCAAGACTGTCTTCTACATCATTGGTCACCTTTGTTAGGGTCAATTGTAATATTTTAAATTAACTCAGCAAACATTTTACAGTTCATGAAATTTGAATTATTGTGTCAAAAAGTGGGTTAATGGTTTGGAGGTATTAATTATCTAGGACATATTCTAAATGCTTATTTAAAAAAATTTACACCATCACCCATAGAAAGGTGTGATATATCAGTGGCTCATTCTAATTAAAATAGAATATGAAAGTTTTGGTATTATAAAACTTTTATATTAAGAACTCTGATGATTTAACAGTTTTACCTTCTCTTTTTATAGCCAATTCTGATATGAAAAGAAAAATCAAGAACAGGGCTATGTGTGGATTACAGTTTTCTCTGCCTTGCCTCCAACTATTTCTACTTGTTACCTGTTATCTTGTATTAGTATTCCATAAAGAGATACTCGGATGTTCGTCTGTTTGTCAGCTCTGCACTGGGATACAAATTAATTGCCGTAACTTAGGCCTTTTAAGTATTCCTAAGAATTTTCCTGAAAGTACAGTTTTTCTGTATTTGACTGGAAATAATATATCTCATATAAGTGAAAGTGAGTTAACAGGACTTCATTCTCTTATAGTGTTGTATTTGGATAATTCTAGCATTATGTATGTATATCCAAAAGCCTTTGTTCAGTTGGGAAGTCTTTATTTTCTTTATCTAAATAATAATTTAATAAAACACTTACATCCTGGAATATTTAAGGGACTTTCAAATCTTCGTAGGTTACATTTACAATCTAATCAAGTATCTTTTGTTCCTAGAGGAGTGTTTAATGATCTTATTTCAGTTCAGTATTTAAATCTACAGAGGAATCACCTCACTGTCCTTGGGAGTGGTACCTTTGTTGGGATGACTGCTCTGCGGATACTTCATTTATCAAACAATAAAATTGTGAGGATATCAGATTCAGGCTTTCAGCATCTTGGAAACCTTGATTGTTTATATCTAGAAAGTAATAATGTAACTAAAGTACCATCAAATGCTTTTGAAATACTTAAAAGTCTTAAAAGGCTTTCTTTGTCTCATAAGCCCATTGAAGCAATTCAGCCCTATGTATTTAAAGGACTTATGAACTTGGAGTATCTCCTCCTGAAAAATACAAGCATTAAAAATGTTGCTAGGGATGGGTTTAGTGGAATTAATAACCTTAAATATTTGATCTTAAGTCATAATGATTTACAAAATTTAAATTCTGGCACTTTTAGCTTATTAAAGAATTTGGTTTATCTTAAGTTAGATGGAAACAGAATAATCATCATTGATAATGATACATTTGAAAACATGGGAGCGTCTTTGAAGATCCTTAATCTGTCATTTAATAATCTTACAGACATACATCCAAGGGTCTTTAAGCCATTGTCTTCACTGACTCATCTTCAGGCAAATTCTAATCCTTGGGAATGTAACTGCACACTTTTGGGCCTTCGAGACTGGCTAGTGTCTTCATCCATTACCCTAAACATCTATTGTCAGAATCCCCCATCCATGCGTGGCAGAGCATTGCGTTATATTAAATGGACTGACATTACAAATTGCATTCCGTCTTCGACAAATGTATCCAGACTTTGGGCTATAAAATCTCTTCATGTTCATCACAAGACCACTGCATTAATGATGGCCTGGCATAAAGTATCCACAAATGAGAAACATTTGGAAAATACTGAGACTGAGAGCGTTACTTTCTGGGAACGAATTCGTACTTCACCTGCCGGTAGTTTTTTGCAAGAAAGTGCCTTTGCTAATCCTTTAAAGACCACTGCTGTGTTGCCTGTGCAAATACAACTTACTTCTTCCATTAATTTGAACTTGGAACAAAAAAGTGCTCTACCGATTGATGCTGCTTCAGTATCAGGAAAAACATCTCTAATTTGTACCCAAGAAGTTGAGAAGTTGAATGAGGCTTTTGACATTCTGCTAACTTTTTTCATCTTAGCTTGTGTTTTAATCATTTTTTTGATCTACAAAGTTGTTCAGTTTAAACAAAAACTAAAGGCACCAGAAAACTCAGAGGAAAATAGACTTGAATATTATAGCTTTTATCAGTCAGCAAGGTATAATGTAACTTCCTCGATTTGTAATACCTCCCCAAATTCTCTAGAAAGCCCTGGTTTAGAGCAGATTCAGCTTCATAAACAAATTGTTCCTGAAAGTGAGGCACAGGTCATTCTCTTTGAACATTCTGCTTTATAACTCAACTAAATTTTGGCTAGAAGAAAACTACAGTGTCACATAAAACTGAATTCTTCTTATAGAATTATATGTCTTATTTGGAAATATCATGAATTATATGAGCTTATTAGCATTATTAAAATATGATTTTAATCATTGTGAATAGTGTATTTATTCAGCAGATATTTTCTTTGATAGGTACTGTACTAAATATTAGTAGCTGACATTTCTGTGCACCAAGCACTATGTTAACACTTCTCATATCATGTTTACTCCATATAAACAATCTTGTAAGGTTATACTGTCCACATTTTACAGATAAGGAAACAACAATAAGAGAGAGTTTAAGTAATTGTTCCAAACTTTCACTGTTTGTAGGTCTGACTGTAGCTGATGTTTTTAATTTCATGCTGAATTGCTGCATAGGTGCTAGGATTATAATTATGAAAAAACTGACATAGTTCCTATTCCTGATAGAGCTTGAAATCTAGAGGATATGCATAGTTATTGTATAGTATGGTAAGTTCTGTACTTGGAAAATGCTATTGGATTTAATATGTTAGATTAGAGATGGTTTTATGAAAAAAAGCAACATCAAAACTGGATCATGAAGGATAAATAGAAATTAGTTGAGTAAAGAGAGCTGAATAACACTGTATCTGAAGTAAAGAAAGAGGAAGAATGCTGCTTTTAAGGAACTGAAAATCAGTACAGTTAGAGTTGAGTGAGTGGTGGATAAGATCTGTGGATAGAGATATCAAATGGTAAAGGTTATTTTAGTATGTTTTATTCTGAGGTCAACTGGGAACCATTGAGCATTTTAAACAGTTTAAGAAAGACCATCAGATTTATCCTTTAGAAAATTCATTTTTTATGGAAAGAACAATAATTCTAGAAGTGGAAAGGAATCTGAATCATTAATCCAGGGTGGAAGTGCTGGAGGTCTGGATTAATATAGAGGCAATGAAGATGAATGGATCAAGAACTTGGGAAGTGAAATGAACTCCTTTGGCAATTGTTGAGGAGTGGCATTGAGGGAATAGTCATAGATGTTAGGAATTTGGCTTAGGCTGTTTTATGCTGCTTTCACTGAGCTAAGGAAAAAAGTGGAATGAAGATACAGGTGAGGCAAGATAATAAGTTCAGTTTTAGATAGATTGAGGTTCATATTAAATGGCTAAGTGGGAAATACATAGCAAGCAGAAGTTCAGGAGATAGGTATATCTGGTAAAAGCTAGTAGTGTCATTATCCAATGTACTGAAAAGAAATGATACACTCTTTACAGTTACCACCACCACTTAGACCATGATTTTGAGTGACAGTTAAGTGGGGAAGAATAAGACTTTGTAGAAGATATAGAGTTCCCAGGAATGTTAGTCCCAATTGAGAATCTTTAATGTAGATGGTAATTGAAGTCATTCACTCAATGTAATATTGTTCTCTGTTAGCATAATTTATACTTATGTACCACTCTGCAGTATGTTAAGCATATAGTAAGTACCCACATTTACTAATAATGACCTGAATGACAAATATGCACTTAAAATTTCCTCTTAAGCATATCTTAAATGATTGTCTGTTCTTCCTCTTTCCTCAAATTTATATATTTTGTTATTAAAAGTTAATACTATTTTTATGAAATTAATCTGAATCTAAAAGTGCTTAAACTAAGTGACTATTTGAATTTATATTGTAAAATGGAAATAATTATAAGAAGATGAATGCTGTGTTGTCCATTGTACCTGAAGATAGTGGCTCTCAAATTCAGCATCACTCTTAAGCCTTGTTAAAGCACAGTTTACTATCCTGCCCCATCCTGGCCCCTTCTAGAGTTCCTGATTTAGTAGGTCTAGATTGGGCATGAGATTTCAGTTTCACAAGTTTTCTGATGCTGCTTAGTCTGAGGACCAGTTGTTGAGAGCCACTGCATTAAGAAATTGAGAGAAAACCAGAAAGAAGCTGAGCAGTGGTTTTGAGGGGCATTAGCAATTATTGGAAACACAGATCATCCCTGACTCAAATATTTTCAAACAGTGTTGTGCTGTTCTCTGCCTAGTTTACAGCTTTGCCCTTGATTGTAATTTCAGCAGAAAATGTAAATTTATTTTAAATAAATCTTTTTTGTTTCTTTGTGGATGAAAGTATTTTTTTTTCCGTTTGAAACTATTTTTTAAATATGTTTCTTTTCTTTGTTATGTTCTCCCAACTCCTACAATTCCAATTTTTCCCTCCATTACTAGTGGTAGAACCCAGGGGTGCCCTACCACTAAACTACATCCCAAGCCCTGTTTACTTTTTATTTTGAGACAGGATCTCACTCAGTTGCTGAGGCTGGCATTGAACTTGCAATCCTCCTGCCTCAGTCTCCTGAGTTGCTGGGATTATAGGCATGTACTATTACACCTAACATTTTTTTAATTACTAAAAGTAATGTTTATTGGGAACAAATTCAAATATGCCAAAATATATAAAGTGGAAGGTGAAAACCCTCTCCATGCCACCTGTTCCTTACTATCTAAATCATATCCTCTTAAAGATATACAGGAACAACGATAGCTGACTATTTGAAGTTAGGGAAAATCCATATAACAAAGTATTTATCTTGGTCTTAAAATTTCCAAATTTAAAGGGGGTAATTCAGCAAATTTATCAGTTTTTACTTTGTTTTTTCTTTCTTTCTTTCTTTTTTTTTTTTTTCTTTTTTTCTTTTGGTACTGGGGATTGAATCCAGGAGCACTCCACCACTGAGCCACATCCCCAGCCCTATTTTGTATTTTTATTTAGAGATAGGATCTCACTGAGTTGCTTAGGGCCACTGCGCCCGCCAGTTTTTACTTTTTATATATAGCAATTAATTTAGACTCAGCCGAAAAGCTTTAGTTGTATTAATTTATATATGGTGCTATAGTTATACACAGTGATATTCATTAAATGGTCATTTCAGATTTTGGCAGCAGGTACTCTCTTTCTAAAATAGTAGCTAGTTCTTATTTTACTGTTGTTTATTATTTGCATTTTAAAAACCAAAGATGTAATTGAAGTTATTTGTGTAATTTTTGTGATATGACTTCTGTATTTTACTGCTTCAAAATTTGAGCAGTTATGCCAGGTGCAGTGGCACATGCCTGCAATCCAACCAACTCGGGAGGCTGAGACAGGAAGATTGCAAGTTCAAAGTCAACCTTAGCAACTTTGAGAGGTCCTAAGCAACTTAGCAAGACCCTGTCTCAAAATAAAAAGGGCTAGTGATGTGGCGCAGTGATTGAGCACGCCTGGGTTGAATCCCTTGTATCCCCTCCCCCCCCAAAAAAATCAACTAAGTTAATACCAAATAAGGATCTAAATTAATATAGCTATAGAACCTTACCCTTCTTGGCCTGTGTGGTGACCTGTGTCTGTAGCCCAGTGAGTGGGGAGACTCAGGCAGGAGGATAGCAAGTTTGAGGCTAGCCTTGGCAACTTAGCAAGACCCTGTCTCAAAGTAAAAAGGCCTGGGGATGTAGCTTAGTGGTAGAGCACCCTGGGTTCAATCCCTGTTCTTGGGGGATGGGGATAAAGAAGCTTACCTTTTAGAGTTCTGTGTTTCTTTTCCATTTATTACAAATTTTTATGTAATAAAACAGTGTGTCTACCATCTATTAAAAGTTTTTTTTTTTTTTAATTAGAGCATCCAGTAATGGACAGTCTCTAATTTAAAATGATTTCATTCCAGGCCAGGCACAATTTAATTACACATATCAGTAATCCCAGCAGATCAGGAGGCTGAGGCAGGAGGAGCTTGAGTTCTAGGCCAACCTCAGCAACTTAGCAAGACCCTGTTTCAGAAAAGAGTAAAAAATGGGCTGGAGATGTGGCTCAGTGATTAAGTGCCCCTGGGTTCAATCCTTGGTGCCAAGTTAGTTAGTTAATTAATTAATTAAATGATTGTGTTTCAGAAGGATTTTTTAAAATACAGAATGCATTTTTCCCATTGATTATTATAAATGGTGGTTAAAATTCTCCGGCATTCCAGGCAGTCTTTTTTCCCCTATAACAATAGAACTCACTGCCATTTCTTTATAGCACACATTAAAATGTAGGTAGTAACATTTATAATTTTTTGTGGAATTTCAAAAACCTGTCTTTTACTTACGGAGATACTAGGAACTTGTAGCACCTTCCAATCAGTGGAGTAGAACCATGTGGCAATAACAGTTGGTGAGGGCTTCAGTGGTATGGGACAGGAACTTCATTCAACAGGAGTGACCAGGAAATAGAAGATGGTCACAGGTGATAGAGGGGAAGAAGACCAGGGTATCTCATGGTCTTCTGGAAATAAAGGATTGCTAGTGTTTTCATAGCTGAAGACTAGGTGGTGGAGAGAGGTAAGGGGAAACATTGTGGGGGAGAGAGGAAATTGTGTGGAAAGAAACTTTAAGTATCTCTTTGTTTTCCCTAACTTTCCACTCAGACTTCTGAACTTTCTTATTTATATTTAATGTTTCAGGACACTTCGTTGATCCATACTGCCTCATAGCTATCTGTGTCTTTTAAATCCATAATTGATTTTTATTCTCTTTCCTGTTGCCTTGTATTTTTGGTGTTGGGGAATCCTCCAAGTAGTAGTAGAATATAATCAGATCCAACTTTACCTGTGGTAATGCATGGCAAATATTTACCCTTAGACTATAGATGACATTTTAAAAAACTTTTATTGACGTATAAATCCCATACAGAAATAGACACACCTGTGTAGCCACCACTCAGGTCAAGAAATAAACATTCAAACATAGCATGAAAGTGGACATTTCTTGAGCTTATGAGTTAAGTATTTAAGCTTTGAAGTAAAGGTTGACCAACATGTAAATTGGAAGGACATTTTATTCAGTTTTCTTTTCTGCACAGCAACAAACAACAGGAAAATCTTTTATATGTATTTGTTATGCAAAAAGGGGAGAAGAAAACCTAGGGGACATTTTTTATTGTTTCAGACGGGGGTGGGGGTGGATGGTAACCAGAATTGAACCCAGGGACAGCTTAGCTACCAAACCACATCCCACATCCCCATTTTGAGACAGGGTCGCACTAAATTGCTTAGGGCCTCACCAGTTGCTGAGGCAGCTTTGAGTTTGTAATCCTCCTGCCTAAACCTGCCAAGCCACTGGGATTACAGGCTCTGGGCGAGAGACCTTTGAGCTCCTGAAAAGCAACTTTGGGACTCCCTACCAACTTGTTCATTCATACACTTCCCCATGTCCTGTTTGGACCTTGTTACAGGGATCTAGCTCCCTTACTTCTGTCACTGAATACAGGACATAAATATGAACTTGTGGTGTGCTCCTTCATTAAGAGTAAGGAGTGAGGTATGTACAACAAAACAGAAGACTGTTCTGCTTTCCCTTAGACTTTATACCCATCTCCCACTGAACAGTAACGTTTTTTTTCTCCCAAGAAGACTCATTTCTTTTTAAAAATAACCTATTTGTCTTCTTCTGTTACTGGACCTACCTATGAGCCCTTACTTAGGATATTTGGGAGGGATATGAATCACTTATCTCAAATTATTATCTGGTTTCTTAATGATTTTACAGTTATGGAAACAATAGCAACAAGATGATGTGTCTATGTTTTTCCTATATCAATATTACACTATTTCAAGCATAATATTTTTTGCTTTTTTAAAGTGCCTCTCCCTCTGGTAATCACTTAGCTGGAGCTGGTAGGCTTCTGAGTTAATAGAGAAACAATCTTGGTGACAACAATGTGAATGAGAGGAATGTATGGGTATACCTGCTGCTAACCCAGACATGCCTTCCTTCATTGCTTCTGACTGGTTTAAGGCATTCTGTGATACAGTAGAGGATACTGTATTTTAGTAGGAAATACTTTTCTTAGCTAAATACTGTGGAAACATCATATACGTGTTTTCTTTATTTTGTCCTTCTATCATTTCCATTTCCTCCCCTGCCTGATGAGTTTCCACTATATGTATATCAGTCCTAGCCTGTTCTTAGTTTGGGTTAGTATCTTTGGAAAATCCTGTTGCTTTTTTACCAGAAATTTCTTTTTCTAGCCTTAATACATAAATTTATATTTTCTTTGCATTTTTCCTTGAGGCACTGAAGAGCAGAACATTTTTTTTTTATTTACTTATTGATTCATTGAACACAAATGGAGTACAGCTATTGTTTCAAGGGTTGTACACAAAGTAGAGTCACACCATCTGTGCTTTCTTGCATGTACACAGGGCAATGATATCTGTCACACACTCTGTTATTGATTTTACCCCCCACCCACGCCCACCCCTCCCTTCCCTCTATGCTAGCTATCTTTCCTCCATTCTTGTGGTATATATACACGATGGAATATTACTCAGCCATAAAGAAGAATAAAATTATGACATTTGTAGGTAAATGGATGATGTTGGAAACTGTTATGCTAAGTGAGATCGGCCAATCCCAAAAATCCAAAAGCCGAATGGTCTCTCTGATAAATGAATGATGATGCATAATGTGGGGGGGAAAGATAGCAAAACGTTTTTTATGTTCTAATGATATATCCTTGAACTATGGCTTTCAAAACCCCCTATTCTTAATTAACCTAATAATAATTCTTCTATTTCATGTTAAAATGATAAAATTTTTCATCTCTGGAAGCCTCCTGAGACACCATCTGGAATTAGGACCATACCCACTTGTAGTTTTATTTTTATTGTAAATACAACTAACAAGGCAAATTCAGGCAGTAGAATTTCCAGCATATGAAAGCCCCTTTAAAGCCTGGAAGCAGGAAGTCAGGAGTGGAAGATTCCCTCTTTGGAAGTTACGTAGGAGTTCAGACTTGAGACTGAATCAACTTATATGACAGTGGTGGTAGTAGGAATATAGAGAAATAGAAACAAACAAAAAAAAAGAGGTCAATTTGGCAGAATTTGATGATGAATTAAGTTACGGAAGGGTGAATGCGAAGAAAGGTCAAAACTGAATTCCAGTTTTCTGACTTGATTGCCTGGGTCAATAGGGATATTCATTACTCAGATAAGGAAAGTTGAAAGGAGAGCCTGGTTTTGATTTTCTGTTTTGTTTTTGTTGGGTAGGCACTCATAGTTTGGTGTTGGAGATTGAGAGTTTGAGATATTTGTGAGATTACCAATAGTGGATGAGAGAAGGGATACAGGTATATGTAGGATTCCAGAGCACAGAGAATGATTATTGAATGTGCTTGCAGTATATAGGAGGAATTTGGCAGGAAGCCTATAAAAGGCAGGTCTGAATACAAGATGATCACCCATTTTCCCTGTAAGAAAATTAATAAGCTTTTTGGGCAAATTTCTATTTATATCAAATTATTAAGCTTATTTCACAATTTTTAATAATGTAAAATATTACTTTATCTTATATATTCAAAGCTTCTTTCTAACTTTTTAAACTTTAAAACTGCTGTACTCTTCTTAAACTTTTTGACTTTTTTTTTAACTTTCCATCTTCTGCTTTATTGATGGGTAGCTTCTTACCTGTTGTTGATATCAGTGTCTTCATCATTATCTGAGTTCCATTTTAATTATGTACTGTTTTCTAAAGCACATTGCCCTCATTTTGTTCTGAGTCATGAGACATAGGACTTCTCAGTAATACATTTCCAAACTACAAATACCTTTTCTTATACCTTTAATAATAGCATAGTTGATTATTTTAGTTTGTCCTAAAGGTATATCTTTGTGATTATCCTGTAATTATTTATAGTATGATTTTATATTCAACAATTTCCAACCTTTATGATGAAATCATACCCTCAACCCCATAATTACCAAATCTTTTAGATTCTCTCATAGTCCTTTTTTTAAAAAGAACCAGACCTGTCAATTTACTGTTATAAGTATCCCAAACAATCATGGATTAAGTAGTCCCCCCCACTGATGTTTTTTCTGCAGTTCTGTACCACTCATTGATCATCTCCTTCTCATTCTTCCTTAGTATGTCTTCACTGGGCATTCTTTCTTATAGTATGCATAATCTTGCTCTTGAAAATCATGTTGGATGGCAGTTCTACTCATCCTAATACATGTAGGTCATTTTAATTGTTTCTTACAGTCCTGAATATAATTACTTTTCTTGGGTGCAGAGAGAGAATTTGTGTGTGCGCACACACTTTAATATAAAAAAACCCTGCAAAAACCCAGGTCATTGGAGGGATGGTTTATTATATAAAAGCCTTTGTAAGGATCATTGTTGAGTTTTAAAAATTCAACTTTCATTTTAAGATGGTAAATTTCCCCTATGAATTTTTAGCCTATTTCCTTGCCAGTATTTGTCAGAGGACCTAGGTTTGTTAATATACTTTTCCATGACCATACAGAAAATCGCTGTGTAGGAAGAATGTGTTTCCATTTAGATGACAAAAGTATTCCAAGTCTAGGTCTTGGAAAATATCTAAAGGGGGGAAGGAGACCTAATTTTAGTGTAAATATTACCACTTTTATAGTCTCATAGACATTCTGCAGTAAGACTGATAAATTTTTGACTCTTTCAATAAACGGCTGTTCTTTGCTTAATCCTATTGAGTGATATAAACAGAGAAATATAGTTGAGAGTATTTTATTTGGTTGTGACTTTTAGTGCCCCCAAACCTGCTCATTTTCTTTAATTACCCTAATTTCACTTAACCTCTTATGTTTAAGGTAATGATGAAAAAATGACTTCAAATATTAATTAGGTATGATTTGTAAGTAGTATAATTATGGTCTTGTTAGGTCAAAGAAAATTCTAATATGATTAGTGATTTTTTTTTTTTCTTTTTGAGGCCTGATACTATGAAAAACTATTCCGTAGTCAATTTTAGTTTGCAAAACTTCTGAAAAGTTTCTTGAAATTTTTATCTGTGTTTCTGCCTGCCTGTTCTTCTCTCAGGACCATGGGTGTAAAGACTTGATATAAATATGTGAGACCATCACTTATAGAGGGAGAATTTAGACCCATACTCTGTTATGATGGGGCATTTATCTAGAAAATGGGAATGTAAAATGCTCACTAGAAAAATACTAATAAAAACTGAACAAATAGAAATTGGAAACCTGTTCACATTCAGTCTAATTTATTATTGAAGCTAACCAAATGAATATTAGAATATTTCACATAGATGTGCTTTGGGAAGTGAAAACTTTGTTTTGGGTTTCTATAGACATTTTAGTTTTTGACCGGTAAGTTTGAGTTCATAATGATATGAAAGAAATAATTTTAAGGCAGTGTGATTTTTTTAAATCATCTGAGTTAAACACACAAAAATTGATTTGTTTATTACACAGTTTTCAAAAGCAAGAGAAAATCACTCTGTGTTGTTTCTGCATTTCATGTTCTCTATAGCGATATGTTTTATTATAGACCCTGAAAATGCCTTAAAAGCCATACCTTTAGGAAATGCTAAAATAAGATTTAAGAACTAGTTTATTCATGTGCACCTGACTGAAAAAAAATTAACTTAAAAGGATATGAAATTGTTTTAAAAGATGTGAGGGTCATTCTTAAACTTTTAGAATCTTTAAATGATTAAATGGTCCTTATTTGCTCAGTACAACTTACCACATAATACTTTGGCATCCATAGGGATTCAGTTGCAGGACCCCTGTGAATGTCAAAAACCATGGATATATAAGGCTCAGGTATCATATAGAAAAATAAAATAGTATTGGCATATAACCTACACACATCTTCCCATATACTTTAAATCATTTCTAGATTATAATTTTTTAAAATAGTTTTTTAGTTGTGATCAACTTTTATTTTGTTTGTTTATATGTGGTGCTGAGAATAAAACCCAGTGCTTCACATGTGATAGGCAAGTGCCCTGCCACTGAGCCACAACCTCAGCCTCTGTAGATTGCTTTTAATATCTAACACAATGTAAATGCTATCTAAATGACCATTTTACTGTATTATTCAGGAATACTGATAACAGTAAAAAAAAACACTAATAAATCTGTAGGTATTCAGTACAGATGCAATTTTTTTTTCCAAATAGTTTTGATTCATGGTTATCTGAGTCCATAGATGTAGAATCTGCAGATAAAGAGGGCTGACTGTATTTGAGGAACAAAACAAGCAAATGTTTAAAATGGCCTGTATTGTGTTGGGGCTGAGGGTATTGTCAGCAAGGGTAAAATGCTTGCTTAGCATGTGCAAGGCCCTGGCACTGCTGGTTAAAAAAAAAAAACAGCCGGACGCGGTGTCGCACGCCTATAATCCCAGCACCTGGGAGGCTGAGGCAGGAGGATCTCGAGTTCAAAGCCAGCCTCAGCAACTTAGCAAGGCCCTAAGCTACTAGGTGAGACCCTGTCTCTAAATAAAATACAAAATAGGGCTGGGGATGTGGCTCAGTGGTGGAGTGCCCCGGGTTCAATTCCCAGTACCAAAAAAAACCCAAAAAAACCCAAAAAACTAAAACAACAACATCAATAGTAAAAGAATCTGTGTTCTTTCTGCAGCATGTTTGTAATTCATGTCCCTGAGAATAACAATATATGAAACCAGTAAGAAAAGCAAAAGTGTGACAAATAGAAAGGAAGAAAATGTTTCCCTTTGGTTTTACTTTCCATTCTTCTGTCTTTTCTCCTTGATGTTAAACTTCCCTTGCAGTTTTTAAAATGAATGTTGCAAAAATAGATTTCTGGCACTGCCCTGGCTCATGTCTAGTGTAAAATAATCAATTGTAATATTTGTTATCTACAACTTAGCTATCCAGACTTGTAATTTAAAATTGAAGTAAAAATAAATTGTAAAAAGAAAACAAGAGAGGGCAGTTTTCAGGCTTTTGGGATCATTAATTTCCTTGATTATTTATTGAGTGTTCACATTATACATGTTACCTATGGAATATATATATATGTATATATGTATGTATATGTATAATACAACACATAGTAGCCCTTTAAGTTGCTCATAATCTTAGGTAGATCAATCCTGAAAAATTAAAGTGCATTAGAAAAAAATATGAAAGATGTCACAAATTGTATGTCAAGTGAGTAGCTCCAAAGTTTTGTATTATTGGAAATCCCAAGTAAGAGTACTCAGTTGTGTGGTAGAGGATGGTCAGTGAAGGTTTCACGAAGGATGTGTGGATGAAGGTGAATGGCAAAAGGAGGAAGAACATCATGGAGGAGGGAGAAAGGAGTGAGTTGATATGCTGGAGTCAGGAACCCCGCCATTCAGGAGATGGAGACCTAACTGCCTGAAACCAGCAAAAGGCTGGTAATGTGCTACAGCTTTGGAAAGATGGGTTTACTAGAGCTTGATAAGACTTTCAATAGTCCTTGAAAATTTTTAAGGAGAGAGAAATAAGATTTAAGGGACTAGAATAGCAAGTACCCATTTGTTTTCTTGAAACCTTCAGTTTAAAAAAACAAAACAAAACAAAAAAACTCAATTAGTGGGATTCCTTTATTTAAGGGAGCATCAATCCTAATGCAGTCCATGAAAGATGAGTTAGCTTAAAAGTTCCCAAGTCTTAGGTGATAGAATAAGTCAAATCTCTAGGGTCCAGTGGTGAGAACTAGGGAATAATGATTTGCCCCTGCTTCTCTAGCAATGTGCAGGGGATAGCATACTCTGACTTTAAAATTAGTTGATGCCAGTTAACAAATCAGAAATACCCCTGCAACTGAGAAGTGTGGTTACTTAAGATATAATGACTTGATTAAGAGCGAAAAATGAACATGTAATTTTGCTCAGTCTCTTCATCTTTCCTGTAGATTTGTAGTCCCTAAGTGGCTCCTGAGCTTACAGCACAGCTTTACATAGCTTTTTCCTTTGAAGCAAAGAACAGGTAACATTTACAGGTGCAACACACTTGCACTACACTTTAAGTTAATTTTAGTTTGTGAGTTTCCTGATGTGGTCATTTTTTATGGCCAGGGCCTATCATGGTGTCTGACGTGTTTTCTGGGCTCACATAATGTTGACTAATAATTTAACTTAACCACAGTGATCTACTTACCAGAAAGCATTAGCCTGAGAATACATAGAGCCCTTTATGCTGATCACTTCCTTTGTAAATTGACTCTGGTATAAGTCTACCTCCTATTTATTGCTCCTATTTGTTGTTAAAGTGAGTCAGTCTGAGGTCTGCTCATGGGACTATACCAAATGTTGTTTTTCCTAGAATAATCAGTTCAGTTGATTTTTGTTTTGTTTTGTTTTTGTTTCTTCCCTAAAGCTCCTGAATGTTGGTTTTTCTACTGGGCTGTTTGCTAGAGACTGAACCCAGGACCTCCTGCATGCTCAGGAGCCCTCTACCACTGAACTACATCCCCACCCATGTGTGTCCTTTTTTGATATGAACTGTCACTTCAGTAAGCAGTGCTTTGAGGGGTTAAGAACTAACTGAGATCTAAGATTACACAGTTGCCTTTGGCTGTCCTCAGTTCTTCCACATTGTGCCCCCATCAGAATCAAATAGGTATGAGAAGACTAGTAGAAGATGTCACACTGAGAAGAATTCTAATAAAGTCCTGCTTGTGGCTCTAGCATTTAACACATACAAAAGAAAACACTGGGCAGTTTTCATGAAGAAATACAGAAAATAATGCCTTGTTCCTGGCTTGAATTTAAGGAGGTAATATATATAAGGTTAAGCACAAAGCCTCCTCTCTCCCTATCTTCCTCTAAACCTTTTTCATTTCATCCAGGGTTTATGACTCTCTTTTGGTTGTTTCCACTTCAAATGTTTAATCACATTTAAAGCACTTAATTCAAGAAGATTGTTAAAAAACGATTGATTCTTAATTTATAAAA